>JALJCO010004229.1:0-10391 GCA_023101725.1 Atherinomorus stipes
CTATCCATCAATAATCCATCCATCCATTCATCCATCCATCCATTCATCCATCAATAATCCATCCATCCATCCATCCATCAATCAATAATCCATCCATCCATTCATCCATCCATCCATCTATCCATCAATAATCCATCCATCCATTCATCCATCCATCCATCCATCCATCCATCAATAAATCCATCCATCCATCCATCCATCCATTCATCCATCAATAAATCCATCCATCCATCCATCCATCCATCAATAAATCTATCCATCCATCCATCTATTTATCCATCCATCCATCCATCCATCTTCAATCCATCCATAAATCTTTCCATCCATCCATCTATCCATCCATCCATCCATCCATCGATCAATAATCCATCCATCCATAAATCCATCCATCCATCCATCCATCCATCCATCCATCCATCTTCAATCCATCCATAAATCTTTCCATCCATCCATCCATCCATCGATCAATAATCCATCCATCCATCCATCCATCCATCCATCGATCAATAATCCATCCATCCATCCATCCATCCATCCATCCATCGATCCATCCATCTATCCGTCAGCCATCAATCCATTTATCTATCCATCCATCCATCCATCCATTCATCCATCAATAAATCCATCCATCCATAAATCCATCCATCCATCCATCCATAAATCTATCCATCCATCCATCCATTCATCGATCAATAATCCATCCATCCGTCATCCATCCATAAATTTATCCATCCATCCATCTGGTTAAACATGTTTATGTGGCGTTGCTTCCATCAACCGTTCCGTGTTATTTCCGTGTTCTCCGATCATCTTCCACCACTATAACCGTGTATTTCTACTGGGTGAAATGGGAAAGTGATCCGAACGTTTCAGCTGCAGTATATTTCCCTCTCCGTCACCATGTTCATAACCAGAAACAGAAAGTTCATCTGATGACATCATACAGGACATCAAGTCCACTCCAGCCCATAACGGGCTAACCGAGCCACATGACATCACCTCCATCACCCCCATCTGGACACCCTGAACTCATCTGTGAGGGTGCTGTTCATACATGTAGCCTCAGTATTAAACGTTCCTGCATCCCTCCACATCCTTTCATCCCCCCCAACCTCCTTGATGCCACTTTGTCTCCATAATGAGACATGCTGATAAACATTATCAGTCCCCACTTGTCCTCCACCGGATCAGTCCTCCTCTCATCACCTCTGATGAAACTAATTATAGGGAGGCAACGGTCGAGGATTTTATCATCAGTTTCCATATTTTAGTTTTTAGTTCCCAGTGAAATCAGCTTGAAGCTCATGAGATGAGGGAAAGCCTGGTTTGTGAAAGGTTTCCAACAGAAACGTCAACACACGTCTTTATTTTCTAAGTTTGGAGACTGAAATCATCTCAGATCAGCCAAAACACTCGAACATAACTCGATTTGAAGAGAATGATAGAGAACAAACATGGTTCTGACTGATGTGATTACAAACACGTCAGCTGTTTGCTTCTGAGAGATGAACAGAAGTTAGAGACGGACATGAAAACACTTCATCAGCTCCACCTGTTCAACTGCGTCACCAGCCAATCACACGGCAGCATCTAGTCATGGAGACATGGTGAAGACGACTTTCTGAAGCTCAAACTGAGCATCAGGATGAGGAAGAAAAAGGATTTAACGGTTGTTGGTCTGAGTATTTCTGCGTGATGCTATCATGTAAATATGAAGCAAAATGTCTGAGGAAAGTTAAAAGCAACTTTTTGGATCTATCACACCCAGAAATAAAGCAGTTCTGGAAGAAACTGCGTCCAAGCCAGTACTAGCTTACAAAACAGTTCGGAAATCTCTGCATTGGTGCTGAAATGGTTTGAATATACTTCAATTCGTTGTTAAAGCTCTATATATATACGTATATCTTAGGGGTGCAACAAAACACGTAAACCACACCGCGAGGGATGTAACGATATGAACATTTCATATCACGGTTATTGTGACAAAAATGATCACGGTTATCATTTTTATCCCGGTATTATAGAAATACCCCCTTGCATCTTTAAAAATATCCAAAATGGGTCTAAATGTCTTCTTTGTCCTTTTTAAAGGGGGAAAAATCTCAAGAGAACCGTGTACATAGGTGCCTTTGTTGCCCTCTGCCATGGTTTCATAAATTAAAAATTGCAAACTGTGACTGGTGCTGCTTTTTCAGCCAATGAGCAGCATCACTGGGAGTTTGTCAAAGTGCAGGAATCAGTCACGGTTTTAACAATAATTAAAATTTGAAACGGCATTACTTATCGTTGGGAATTTTATCATGATTAACCATTTTACTGGTAATCGTTACATCCCTACTCACTGCTCCTCCTTAATCTGAGGTTCCACTATCTGATGTTCCCTCCTCTCCAGGACCCCCCAATAGACTTTACCAGGGAGGCTGAGGGTGAGATCCCCTGAAGTTGGAGCACACCTCCATCCCCCTTTTGAAGAGGGGGGACCACCACCCCAGTCTGCCAGTCCAGAGGTACTGCCCCCGATGTCCACGTGATGCTGCAGAGGTGTGTCAGCCAAGACACCCCCACAGCATCCAGAGCCTTAAGAAACTCCAGGCGGACCTCATCTACCCCCGGGGCCCGGCCACCGAGGAGCTCGGGAGTACGGGGTGCCGGACCCCCTTGTTCGAGCTGTACGACCGGTGCCAGAACTTGGTCCACATTTCCGGCTGTAGGTCGGATCCATTCCCGGTGAGAGTTGGACTCCGCCAAGGCTGGTCTTTGTCCCCGATCCTGTTCAGAACCTTTATGGACAGGATTTCTAGACAAGCTTCGAGGTGTTGAAAGGATCCGGTTTGGTGGCCAAGGATCGGGTCTCTGCTGTTTGCAGATGACGTGGTTCTGTTTGCGTCATCGGGCCGTGATCTCCAGCTCTCACTGGAGCGATTTGCAGCTGCGTGTGAAACGGCCGGGATGAGAATCAGCACCTCCAAATCCGAGACCATGGTCCTCACCCGGAAAAGGGGGGAGTGTCCTCTCCGGGTCGGGGGGAGGTCCTGCCCCAGGTGGAGGAGTTCAAGTATCTCTGGTCTTGTTCAGGAGTGAGGGAAGGATGGACATTAACACATTAACAGTTATGCCATTGTTCTGCCAAAAACAGCTTTTAGGTGTTCTAGATTTTCTGTTTTGTCTCTTTTAGTCACGATTCACACCACAGTTGGTACTCGATTGCATAACCATTATTTTTAATGACAAAGTTGGTCTCTTTATTGTTTCCATGGCTGTATGTATATATACTGTATACACACACACACACACACACACACACATTATTCAATCATCTCTGAATTCTGCTGCAGTTTTAATAAATTCTCCACACGGTCTAATTTCCCTGTAACCTTTCATCTCACCGTAGAAAAGAGGTGATTAAATCCAGATAATTATGAAAACAGCGATGACTTTTTGAGGACGTTGACATTGGTGGCAGATGGTGAGCTCAGCATGCCACACAAAGACCAAGATGATTTAAAGAGAGGAGGGGGGGGGGGGGGGGCAGGTTTGCTTTCAGCATAAAGACAGATTTGATCTGTTATTTCCTCCTAAGTCATGTTTATTTTCACAGCCTTTACTCAGAGTCGATCTCAAAGGGCTGAACACGACAGCGGACGAAAACAAGCTGAGTGGGAGCAGGAGCCCTGCAGCAGCGCTTCGTTTACCCAGAAAGCTGTGAAAGAAGAACCAGGTCCAGTCAGGTGGTCTGGCTCGGGTCCACACAGACCTGAAGTCTGCTCGTTTACAAGCAACTCTGCTAGAAAACACTGGAATTCAGCGGTCAGATTATCAAGCGTTCCCAGATTATTCACGAAGGCTACGTCCTGCACCGCTGCAGTATGTGCTGCTGTTCTGAGGAGACGTTAAATGAACCCGGAGAGTGAACATCCAAGTCGTTTTCACTGCGGGGGTTTTTAGCAGCTGGGTTTTAGATTTCAGATGAGACGTCTCAGGATGCCCTGGACACGTATGGAAAAGCCTCACTTTCTTTTTCAAAGTTTTTCAGTAATTAGCCTGGGTGTGACTAAGTGGTTTTTAAGGAGCAGAAAATGCCTTTCTAGCCCTCCAAACTGAAGATACACCATTACGTTCTGTTTGTTTCCACGAGCGTTTTGTTGTGACGGTGGAAAAAAAAAAAAAAAAAAAAAAAAAAAAAAAAAAAAAAAAAAAAAAAAAAAAGATAAATAATAAAATAACCTGATTGCATCCAATCAAAACCTGTAATACTACACGTGATAAAACAGACTTGAGTCAGGCTCCGTAAGTTATTGAACGTATCAACATTTTTCTCAGAAAATAAATTTCTAGTAGATATATTAACATGAAATTTTCACCAGATGTCAGAAACAACACATGACACAGGGAATAAGCATTAATTACTCTCACTGAAGTTTATTTACTACTACGTGTAAAAACCTTTGTGTCTGGTTCCAGCCTCCAGACGCCTCCTGTATGAAGAAACCAGTGTGGAAAACGTTGCTCAGGTCTGATTCTGGTCCATTCTTCGTCAAGCGGGAGTCGGTTCTTCAAGGTTCTGGGTCTCTTCTGTCAACTCAGATTCTGAAGTTCTTTCTGGGTCGGGTGACTGACTGATCCGTTCTAGCAGCTTTATCTTCTTCTTCTCTAAAGCAGTTGAGCGTTTCTAGTCCGGTTTCCCAGCTTTTATCTTCTTCTTCTTAAAGCAGGTGAGCGTTTTTGGTCCGTTCCAGCAGTTTTATCTTCTTCTTTTTCTTAAAGCAGGTGAGCGTTTCTGGTCCGTTCTAGCAGCTTTATCTTCTTCTTCTTTGGGCTTGTGAGTGTTTCTGGTCCGTTCTAGCAGCTTTATCTTCTTTTTCTTCTTAAAGCAGGTGAGCGTTTCTGGTCCGTTCTAGCAGCTTTATCTTCTTCTTCTTAAAGCAGGTGAGTGTTTCTGGTCCATTCTAGCAGCTTTATCTTCTTCTTCTTCTTAAAGCAGGTGAGTGTTTCTGGTCCATTCTAGCAGCTTTATCTTCTTCTTCTTCTTAAAGCAGGTGAGTGTTTCTGGTCCGTTCTAGCAGCTTTATCTTTTTCTTCTTAAAGCAGGTGAGCGTTTCTGGTCCGTTCTAGCAGCTTTATCTTCTTCTTCTTAAAGCAGGTGAGTGTTTCTGGTCCATTCTAGCAGCTTTATCTTCTTCTTCATTAAAGCAGGTGAGTGTTTCTGGTCCATTCTAGCAGCTTTATCTTCTTCTTCTTAAAGCAGGTGAGTGTTTCTGGTCCGTTCTAGCAGCTTTATCTTCTTCTTCTTAAAGCAGGTGAGTGTTTCTGGTCCGTTCTAGCAGCTTTATCTTCTTCTTAAAGCAGGTGAGTGTTTCTGGTCCGTTCTAGCAGCTTTATCTTCTTCTTAAAGCAGGTGAGTGTTTCTGGTCCGTTCTAGCAGCTTTATCTTCTTCTTAAAGCAGGTGAGTGTTTCTGGTTCGTTCTAGCAGCTTTATCTTCTTCTTCTTAAAGCAGGTGAGTGTTTCTTGTCCGTTCTAGCAGCTTTATCTTCTTCTTCTTCTTAAAGCAGGTGAGCGTTTCTGGTCCGTTCTAGCAGCTTTATCTTCTTCTTCTTAAAGCAGGTGAGTGTTTCTTGGCTGTGTGGTGGGACGGTCGTCCTGCTGAAAGATCCAGCCTCTTTTCATCTTCAGCAGATTCTGGTCCAGAATGTCTCTCTAGTTTCCTCCATTCATTCTTCCCTGTCAGTGATATGAAGTCTGCCAGTACCACATGCTGAAAAACAGCCCCCACCATGATGCTCCCACCTCCAAACTTCACTGTTGCTATGTAGTGTTTTATGTGCCATTTCTCCTCCAAACATGTTGTGTCTTATGACATCTGCAAAGTTCAGTTCTGGTCTCATCTGACCAGACTATGTTTTCCAGAATGTCGTGGGTTTGTCCAGATGTTGTGTTGCAAACTTCAAACCAGCATCAACCTGCTTCTTCTTCAGAAATGGAGTCTTGCGTGTTGTGCGTGCATGAAGGCCATGGCGGCTGAGTGCAATCCTTCTTGTTGTCTCTGAAACAACTGTAGCTGCTGGTTTCAGGTCTTTCTGAAGCTCTCCACGAGTGGTCCTGGGGGCTGTTGGAGAACCTTTCTGATGATTGTTCTGACTCCTCTGTCTGAAATCTTGTGGTGTGAGCACCTGGCCGTGGCCGCTTTATGACCATGACGTGTTCTTTCCACTTCCGGATGATGGTCCCAATGGTGCTCACTGGAACTTTCAGAAGTTTACAAATGCACCTGGAACCAATGCCTTCAGTGTGTTTGCAATAATAAGGTTGCTCTTTGCTTTTACCCATCATGCAATGCTTCTTGTCTGACACCTTGGTGATGAGAAACCTTTTTAAAGGCATCAATCAGGATTAAAGCACCTGATATTACTTTGCACTGATAGGGGACAGGATTACTTTCTAAATACTGACAGACTCCAGCTGCTTTCTTGTGTTCATACTTATTCCCTGTTTCACTATATTACACATAACTTCATTTATGGACATAAATGTAGGATTTCTTTGTATGTGTGCATTAGTTGGGTTGTTGCTGACATCCGGTGAAAATTTCGTGTCAACAGCTCTACTAGAAATAGATGTGCTCAATACTTTTTTTTCCCGCTGCATGTTTAAGTAATTAAAGTACTTGTAGGATTTCTCAAGTGAATACCATAAAATGCGACAATGTTGACATATCCGTGAGTTTTTTTATGGAAAATATTGACACTTTGAATTTTAACATCGATACAACATCACAAAACAAAGTATCGCGATATCTTAGTGTATCGATATATTATTGCACCCCGAACTACTATTAGCTTGCCAATACGGATACCAGAATTTTTGTCAGTATCAGAGACATTTCCGATATCGTACCGGCTTTAAACAGCAACAAACCCACAGTAAACATGGAGCCGTTCCTGCTTCGAGTCTAACGGGAAGTGGTTCTTTCCACCATCGGTGAAACCGGGACCCCGGTGGAGGTCGGAGTCAGATCAGATATTCTGGTAAAAGGTGGAAACAAATAAAATTCTTTAACAAACCCGACCCGTTGGTAGAAAAGCCTGAAATGCATCGAGCTGCTGCCGCGTGATTGGCTGATGAGATATTTATGTAAACAAGCAGCGGAGCTCATCATAAAGAGGATGATAGGTTCAATTTTCAGACATCAAATCATTTAAATCTCATATTTTACCGAGTAGCAGAAATATTCTCTCTGAAACAGAAAAATCTTTGTAGTTTTGGGAAGGAGCCGGTTGAGTCACCGGCTCGTCTTTAAACGTCACCCATGAAAGCTCAAACACCATCAGCTTCACCGTCGGTCCGCACTGAGGATGTGAACAGAGTGAAGTTTCTTTCCCAGACTTCCCCTGTGTGAGTCCTGAACCAGGTCCCAGTGTCAGGAGCTAAATTTAACATGCAGCAGTGTAGTACTGGGCTCCGGTCCAGCCCGCTCGCCTTCGTGGAGTCCGTCCAACTCACCACATCCATTCACCTCCAGCCCCCCCGCCCCACCTCAGCTCGCAGCAACTCGCCTATTTATAACGGCAACTTTATTATTTTTATCTTATTAAGGGTTTAACCGAGCACGTCAGGGGGGGGGGGGGTCTGAACGACTGAGTCAGGACGGAGTAAAACCAGGAATCCATGAAAATGTGACTGCGTGTGAAATAAATCATGAAAAGATCAAATACATCATGAAGTTCTCACATCAGGAGCACTGAGGAGGAGGAGGAGGAGGAAGATATTCTGACTGTAAAACAAGACCAGTCCTGGTTCATGCTGACGCCTACTTGGGCTTTGACTCCGAACTTCGCTGTTCGACTATAATTCGAACATTAAAGGGACTTGAGGCAGGAATTTAGAAAACAAACAAACATGCATGTCCATTTTTTTTAATACTAATGGGTGATGAAGCGCTAAATACCAAAAATAACGTTTCCACCACGTTTCTCTCCGTTGCCTTGAACAGGCTGCAAAATGCGCTGCAATTCAGTGTCCGAATTTCCCGCGCTGCCCTGCAGACGTGACGTCAAATGACGCTACATCCGCAGTTCTGATGCAGGAAAAAGACGGTCACGTTAAATAAAAACACTGTAAGCGATAGTTATGGATTCTTCTGCCGTCAGCAAACGATCCAGATCAACTGAAAGACACTAAAAAGTGGAACTACGGAGAAAAAGGTTAGTAAACAACATTATAGCTTCAGTTTGTGCTCCGTGACGGCTTGGTGGGGGCTGCAGTTACCTGAAGCGCCAGTCGCGAAGTTTCGTTTCTTAATCTTGCCTCAAGTCCCTTTAAAGGAATATTCCACCCACAGAATGATGTAACTTTATCTTCCACCCCCCTCATGGTGAGAAAGACTCTGCAGCACTTTTTTAATCCCAAATGCAGCCGGCGATCAGGAAGGCTTCTCGTTCCCCCCCAACTTTCATATCATGGAGTTCACCAGGCCCGAGCCATGGTGAATAATAAATAAAAATTTACAAAATTATAATTTAGTGAAACAAAATATTGCTTTTGAATTGTGGTTGGAAATAATTTAAAATAAAACAAACAAATGGGCAAAAATCTACAACATTCTCTTCTTCCTACTGAATCGATATCGAAGCATTTAAATCAATATTGAATCGAATCTGATCGAACTGAATCGCAACCCAAAGAATCAAAATCCAACAGAACCGTGAGGTTCTTAAAGGAGTGATGACATAGCAGTTAAAAACTAGTTTATGTTGTTGGCATTACTGCATATGTAAATACTCCAAAGAAAAAAACGGCATTTTTTTACAGCGGAGTATTGTTTTATAACGCCAGACCTCACTTCCTCAGTAATACAGTTGGGTCCGGTGATGATATGGAGCTTTACCCGGAGACCACGTTGACTTCATTTTGATTGGCTACACCTTATTTGGCTATGACCTTATTTGGAGAATCTAGGTCAAGCTGCGGTCGGAGTTTGCTAAAGGCTAACTGCTAGCAACATGGGCACTTCAGACAGTGTGCTACGTTTATCAGACAAGACAGCATTTAGAAAACTAGAAAATTTCTGAAGAAATTTTGAATGCTGCCAATCTGCTACCCACGTCGAACAGAGCGGCAGCCATGTTACAAAGATGGATTAACAGACAGAAAGACAAAGCTGTGAGACAGACTGTGACACAGACAGAGAGTGAGTGAGACAGACTGAGAAAGACAGACAGAAGGTGAGTGAGACAGACTGAGAAACACAGAAAGATGCTGAGTGAGACAGAGACTGAGCCAGACTGACTGTGAGTGACACAGACACCGTGAGACAGACAGATAGATAGATAGACACTGTGAGACAGACTGAGAGAGAGACAGAAAGACACTGAGATAGACAGAAACTTAGATTGACACTGACAAACAGACAGACACTGTGAGACAGACAGATACTTAGATAAATAGAGAGACACTGAGACAGACAGACACTGACAGACAGACGGACAGACACTGTGAGACAGACAGATACTTAGATAGATAGACACTGAGACAGACAGACAGACACTGTGAGACAGACAGATACTTAAATAGAGAGACACTGAGACAGACAGACAGACAGACAGATAGACAGATAGATAGATAGATACTGTGACACAGACATACAGACAGACAATGGGACAGACAGATACTTAGACACAGAGACAGACAGACACTGTGAGACAGACTGTAAGTGAGAAACAGACTGTGAGTCGAACTGTGAGTGAGACAGAGACAGACTGTGAGATAGACTGTGAATGAGACATAAACTGTGAGACAGACTGTTAGCGAGACAGAGACCGTGAGGCAGAAAGACACAGACAGACAGAAAGATAGATCATCCACAGGACTGACAGGAGGCCAAGACTGGTGAACAGAGGGTTCAAGGGGAGAGGAAGACTGAGAAAGGAAGCACAGACATGTTTGAATATAAAGAGAGAGAGTTCTAGTATTGAGGACATGGTGAGACACCAAATAAGTGGACAGAGGGACAGTCATGATGACCTCAGTGGATTTGAACCTCCAGTTTGATCATACATTGGTTTATAGATGAGGAATTAAGTCAAAGGTGAAACTAATTAACACAGCAGGGAGAACTGCTTAGGTTGTCATGACAACGCAGCACCTGCGTGTGTGTCACAGAATGTCAGTTAATTTCAGTTAGAGACTTTATGCTTTAGTTTTCTATGGGAAAATGCTGAATCGTCCACTGCGAGAAAACCGTAACAGATATCAAAATAATTTTTTCACCGTGAGCGCCATGAGGCTTTCAGGAACTCAGGAATGTATGTTATTTTATCCTAAGTGGAACAGAATTTAAATGGTGACAGTTTTAAGAATCAGGGCTTTCTGAACTTTCCGTCTAGATTACAATGG
>JALJCO010004230.1:0-37260 GCA_023101725.1 Atherinomorus stipes
GTTAAACAATGCAATTCATTTCAACTTTATTTGTATAGCATCCATTTATGACAATGTCACCTCAGGGTGCTTAACAGAGAGAAAAAATCAGGTCAGATCCATAATAGCCTAGCTAAGGAAACCAACAGATTGGATCGAATCTTGACTTGACCCGGTCCAATCCCCCATCCTGAGCAAGCACGGAGTGGTGGCACATGTAACCAACCGTTAACTTTAACAGTCCGGTTATTTAGTTCAAAACTCAGTTAACTTTAACCATGTGTTATCTTACTTACTTTTTGCAATACCAGAAGTAAACAAAATGGGGAATTGTGGGATATATTGATGCTAACCAGTGATGCTACCCACATGATTGACAGTGCCGTTAGCTGACGGCATGACTAACCATGCTTTAAACAACGCATATTTAACGGTCGGTTAGCTAATGGCAGGTTAAGGATTTAACCAATCGTTAGGGGTTAACCAGTGCTTGTAGTAACCAAGAATTGAACAACCAGGCCCTGAAATGTAATAATCTTCTTATAAAATGACTTGATTTCTAAAAAAAAAAAAACCCCCTATTTATTTGCCACTGCTCAAGCTGTGAATAAAAATATAAACTATAATTGCAGAGTTGTCTGATACATGATGATGTAGCCTAATTTACGGTGTATTGGATGTTGAAATACACAATTGCTTCTAAGTAACGATGAATACAGTCCTTTAGTGAAAAACTTAGGTTTGATAACAGCAGAATAATTGGGAAGAGACTCCTACATCAAGTCTGGAGCACTTGTGAAATTTGTTCGTCTATGAGAGAAGATTGGAAATACAGTATGAGAAAAATTGGTGAATGTGGCAGTTTCTCCTAAATCACTCGCACAGACCATTTATGAACGGATCTATTCATACGAGTGCTTCTTGGAGGAGGCCCAGTTTTCTGCTGCCAATGGAAATGTCAGGATTGTGCCACAGTGAAGCATATTTTTGCCATAATGTGACAACAGGTTCATTGGCTACATGTCCGACAGTGTACAGGAAATTGATTTATGATGATGTCTCACTAGGGAAAAGTCTTCTTTAAATGGTAAGTCTGCCTCATTCGACTGTGTATTCAATCCCCTGTGACTCTGCTGTCCAATAGTCCTTTTTATATAGGCAATTTTGTATTTCCATGATAAACCTGGAAAGCTTATTCTATCCTTTTCCATGGTGGTTTTAATTTAATCTTGCCTCTGGCAAAAACCCCTATGTGTGTCATCAAACCACATAAAATTTAAGGTAATATAGTGAGTAGCAGCATCATTACTATACAAATTGATAGTGGGAGCACTATAAATTTCACTGCGTGTTAACGTTCCCTCATAATGTAAGTTAAATCTACAAAATGCTATTTTTTTTCCAACACTTGAGTTTGTATTTATTGAGGATAGGTCTTTCATGTTATAAATAATCTGATTTCAAGACTCTGCATTTCTTTAGGAACCAAAACCTGTCTTTTTCCATGTTACAGAGAGCATAGCGTAAATAAGTACTGCCCATCAAGTGCAGCAGCTTTAGTGGTCAGATAAGTCACAGCATCTGAGCTATCATCTGAATGATGCAGATTTCTTTTGCTTTTAACCTTCTTTATTCATCCTGACTGTCCATGTTTCCATAAAGACCATAAACAATCTCTCATTTAGGCATTATTTGTAGTCAAGTTTTCCTTCTTGTGAGAAGCCTCCCTCACAGTTGTAATTTCCTGTCTGCTACAAAGATTTGTCTCAAAGAAAGATCTTTTTCCAGGAACAATTTAAAAGATTCCTATGCAGCAAGAATGAGGTATTCACCGTCTGTCTACCTCTGCATTTATACATACAGTAGGTTTATCATTCATTTGTCTGTACAGTAATGCTGTACTGTAAGATTTGATTTTACTTTGTATTGTAAAAGCAAATCTATTCATGCATAAGGTTCATAAACCAGAAATAAAAGTTGTTTAGTATATTCATTTCGTTTTGTGTTTTATTGTTAGAAAAAAATTTTTCTAACCATTCAGTAGTGCAGATTACAAGGGGAGCGAAGGGGAGCTTGATCCCCCTGAGAAGGGAGATGAGCGCCCCAGAAAACACTCATGGAAGACACTAGGGCCTGATTTACAAAGAATCCAAATTGCGAGGCTAATGTCTTTGCATGTAAAAAAAAATAGCGTGCGCTGTCATTTTAGCGTTTGCGGGTGATCTACAAAGATTACACGCGCAATCTGTAACAGGCGCAAACAGCAGGATTTAAATGAGGATTTAGTGCGCTCTCCCTGCGCACGGAAAGGTTCAGAAGAGCATGTGAGTACTTTTAAGATGGAATTCATCCGGATAGAGAGATGTTAGTTTCAGAGATATAATGAGGTAAATGCCAGAGTCTAACTTCCACTCCTGGTCTTCATTTCAAACTAAAGCTGGATTTATACTCACACCACATATGGTCATACTCTAGAGCCCTGCCTTTGTTACCTCAGCCAAGGAGGAAATGTTTTCGGTAGTGTTGGTTTGTCAGTATGTCCGTCCATCCATCTGTCTGTCAGCAACTTTACAGAAAAAGTACTGACGGATTGACCTGAAATTTTCACCAGCCATGTGTGCCTCAGCCCAAGGACGAACCCATTACATTTGGTGGTGATCCAGATCACCTTCTTGATCCAGGAAGGTTTTGAAGGATTATTCATCATTGTGAGATCTGCCATGTTGGAAAGGATGATGAGGGCATGAGTGCCCCTTGTGGAGAAGTGTGCAGTTGCGGGACTGAGCACATGATGTCAGGATGCAAGAAATGAAACTTATGAGCAGCAGTGAGCAACGAGGAGAGAAGACTGTTGGACAGACTTCTAGCCAGTTGAATATTGTGAACTGTGTGCGACTGTGAAGAACTGTAACTAGTTGTATTTCTGCCTGAACAGGATGTTTATTTAGCCTTTAATGTTATTTAGCTGATTTACTTATTCAGAAGTGTTCCTCCATTCACCATGTGCCTTTTTATGCTAATGAGCTAGCTGACCTGCCACATGCCAGTTACTGTTAGCCTTGAAGACATATGTGTTTAGTCCTAACTGTAAGGGATTTATAAGTAATAATAATTAAGCGACAGTTTAAAAAAAACACACCATCTTAAACCACGCCTTCAGAGTGCAGGGACATGTGCACCAATATTTTACAAGCAGGTGAAAGATAACAGCCGAGTGGATAGCTCGTTAGATTGATTAAACAGCTGACAAAACCATGTTTTAAAAAAAGCTTTAATCCACTCACCTCCAACTTCTTCTGCAGTGTAAAAAGCCCACACTGTAAACAATCAACGCCTCTGGAGACTTAATCCTTTTTTTGTTGTTTTGTTTTGTTTTTTTGGCACAGCAGCAGTTAGCAGTCCGTTAGCTATATTTGTTTGCTGAGTGAGTGACACACAGGGGGGTCACATGGGGGATGGAGAGACAGAGATGAGACATAAAGACATTGATTTGTTCTTTCTATAAGTTGTGAATTTCCTGCCTTTTGGTGTGAATGGCAGGGGTTGGTCAGAGTTTTTGCAGAACTGCAGCTGTCACAGAGGTCTGACTTTTTTCCTTCCTTTTTATGAAAACATTGATGTATTGACTACTGTCAGGATGGAAGGACCATGTCACCCAGTATAACAAAAAGTGTTTCTGAGCTGGATTACCAACTCTGGCTTTAATACCTTGGATGTGTTTATTTGGCAAACAAATGTTCCTCATGGCTTTGCATTTCTGTGTTTATAGACCACACTCACTTCCATCCAGGCATTCACCTTAACTACCCTGGAATTCCTCACCTGTAAGCCTGTCGTTTGTTGCATTACTGTGCTGTTGTGATTAAGAGTGACCAGTAAAGACAGTTAACTGTACAAGCGAGTCCTGTGTGTTCTGACCAACACCCCCTGGTGAACATCAAACCTCCTTACCAACGCCTTAACAGTACATGAACATCACCCTAATAGGCCAAATTTTTGGAATTTTTCTATATAACTCCATACAAATTACCCGAGTGTTTGGTAAAATATTACAAAAAAGGCTCTCAATGACTTCGATAATGTTTCGAAAGGTAATCCATTATGGATACTGTGATCCTAAACACAAAAAATAAGGCAGTCGAACTGCTTGGCGGAGGTCTGTTGTGATGTGTGATGTTGTGAGTCAAGTGATTATGTGGAATGTCATTCAAAAATGCCTTCCAGTCAGCAGTCTCACCTTGAGGCTTACACTGCACCTAGTCACCAACCAAATGTTTCTTGGCGCCACCACGCCAAGATGACAACAGACAATCCATCCATACAGATGGAAATGGATTTGCAGCATACTCCAGCACGCATCTTGTGAATCAATCAGCCACACAACATCGTTCTAGGGTCCATCCACACAGTTTTTCAACTATGAAGGGACCTCCCTCTTACTTCTGCACCTGGGATGCAGCAGGCCACTGAATCATCTGCTCATGAACACACAAGTATCAGTGATTTTGCAATTTACATGGCTCGTCGTGAGCTTGTGGCCTCCGGGATGATTAAGTTTGATGACCTTCCTGAAAATTACTGGAGTTGGAAGTCAACCTTCATGAATGTCATACAAGGATTAAAACTTACCTGCACTGAAGAGCTTGACCTTTTAATGAAGTGGCTAGGCCCTCAGTCATCAGAGCCTGTTAGACGGATCAGAGCTGTTCATGTACATGATCCTAGAGCTGGACTGAACATGGCATGGACACGTTTAGAGGAGTGCTATGGGTCGCCTGAAATAATTGAGAAAGCGCTTCTGGAAAAACTTGAAAGATTTCCCAGGATCAGCAACAAAGACCCTCTTAAACTGAGACAGCTTGGTGATTTATTGAGGGAATTGGAGTCAGCTAAACTTGAGGGTTATTTGCCTGGGCTCACCTTCTTGGATACATCCCGTGGTGTTAATCCTATTGTGGGAGAAGTTGCCCTATGGGCTACAAGAGAAATGGATGGCACAAGGTAGTATGTATAAATTGGAATGTCATGTTCAGTTTCCACCATTTTCATTTTTTGTTGATTTTGTTTGCAGAGAAGCCCATACCCGTAATGATCCAGGTTTCACTCTTAGCTCATCTACTATGGTGTCGGCAATTAAACTAGACAACTCATCAAAAAAGAATACATACTCTAGAAGTCAAGTTTCAGCCCACAAAACAGATATTACATCAACACTAAACACCAGTAAGATGGACATTGACAGGCAATGTCCAATTCACAAAAAACCACATCCCCTCAAGCGATGCAGAGGTTTCCGAGCCAAAACACTTGAAGAACGCAAAGCATTCCTTAAAGAGAGTGGCATTTGTTTCAAATGCTGCTCATCAACTGATCATAGAGCTCAAGACTGTAAAATAGTAATACATTGCAACGAGTGTGACAGCAACAGACATGTGACAGCTTTACATCCAGGGCCAGCTCCATGGACCACACAAGACCCTGATGTACAGCATGGCGGGGAGAGAAAAGAGGAGGTTTCTCCAAGTATAACCTCTAAATGCACTGCAGTTTGTGGTGAAACCAACAGCTCTCGTTCTTGTTCCAAGATCTGTCTCATAAAAGTGCATCCTGTAGGACAACCAGACAGATCAACAAAAGTTTACGCTGTTCTTGATGATCAGAGCAATAGGTCTCTTGCTAAATCAGAGTTTTTTGACCTTTTCAGTCTTGAGGGTGAAGATTCTCCCTACACTCTCCGCACATGTGCTGGAGTTACAGAGATGTTTGGAAGAAGAGGGACTGGCTTCATCGCTCAGCCATTGGATGGAAGTATTAGTGTTCTTCTTCCCGCTCTCATAGAGTGCAACTACATGCCAGATGATAGGTTGGAAATACCTACTCCGGAGGCTGCTAGACACCATCCTCACCTTAAGTCTATGGCTCACCTTATCCCTGAACTTGATCCTGATGCACAGATTCTCCTTCTCCTTGGTCGAGATATTCTACAAGTCCATAAGGTGAGAGACCAGCATAATGGGCCAAATAATGCCCCCTATGCTCAAAAAATTAGATCTTGGCTGGGTGATAGTTGGGGATGTCTGTCTGGGTGCAGCACACAAGCCTAAAGAACTTAACGTATACCGGACTAATATCTTGGAAAATGGTCGTCATTCTCATTTCAATCCATGTCCTAATCATTTTGTTCTAAAAGAAAAATTGTTTGCTGCGACAAGCACCAAATCATGCAGCCTGCCAAAACAACACCACATTCATTCTGTTGATAACCCACTTCAACATGATTATGATTCCCTTGGGAAAAGGATATTTGAAAAGACAGAGGATGACAACAAGATTGCCCCATCTATTGAGGACAAACAGTTCATTGAACTGATGGATAAGGAGATGTTCATAAACGATGCAAACAGTTGGGTGGCTCCCCTTCCTTTTCGTGTGCCAAGACCTCGCTTGCCCAACAACAGAGAACTTGCCTTACTTCGCTTCACCAACCTCTGTCGTACTCTGGAAAGAAGGCCTGAAATGAAGAGACACTTTTTAGCTTTCATGCAAAAGATCTTTGATCAAGATCACGCTGAAGTGGCACCCCCATCCAGGATGGAGAAGAATGCTGGTATCTTCCCAGTTTTGGAGTGTACCATCCACGTAAGCCTGGTCAAATTAGAGTTGTGTTTGACTCCAGTGCCCCACACCTTGGTGTGTCCTTGAATGACGTCCTGCTGACTGGACCAGACTTAAACAACAGCTTGCTTGGTGTATTGATGCGATTTAGGTATGACCTCGTACCCTTTACAGCAGATGTTGAACAGATGTTCCATAGCTTTGTTGTCAGAGAGGATCACAGAAATTTTCTCAGATTTCTGTGGTTTAAAGATAATGACACCACGAAAGATGTCATTGAGTACAGGATGAAAGTCCATGTATTTGGCAATCGACCTTCTCCAGCAGTTGCAATTTATGGTTTGCGCCGAGCAGCCATACATGGAGAGGATGAGTTTGGAGAAGATGCAAAGCGGTTTATATACAGGAACTTCTACGTTGATGATGGACTTAAGTCACTGTCATCTGCAAGCACAGCTATCACTCTCCTAAAAGCTGCTCAAGGTATGCTTGCCATCTCAAACATCAGACTCCATAAAATCGCATCAAGCTGTCCAGTTGTTATGCATGCCTTCCCATCAACTGACCATGCGAAGGAACTAAAAGATCTTGACCTTGACACTGACTTGCCTCCAATGCAACGCAGTCTTGGATTAAGCTGGAACCTGCTACATGATACATTCACATTTTGTGTGGCCAGTAGTACTAAACCATTTACAAGGAGAGGAGTTCTCTCAACCATTAACAGCCTTTTTGATCCACTTGGTCTTGTGGCCCCTATCACCATACAAGGAAAGTTGTTGCTGCGGCAGCTTGCCAGTGATATAGGTGATTGGGATGTTCCACTGTCAGCTGAAAAGGAGGCAGAATGGATAACTTGGAGAGATTCTCTGCAAGACCTAGCCCAGTTTGAAACCCCCGAGCCTACACTGCGGTTTCTGTTTCTACTACTCAGCATACAGAGCTTCACATTTTTTCAGATGCTTCTGTAAAAGCCATTGCAGCTGTAGCTTATCTAAAGGTTGTAGACAAAGAAGGAAAATGCCATGTAGGTTTCATTATGGGGAAAGCTAAGTTAGCCCCTATATCAGTCCACACCATTCCCAGGCTTGAACTTGGTGCTGCTGTCTTAGCAGTAGAACTTGCTGAGTTGGTTGTGAATGAGTTGGATATCAAACCTAGCAATGTGCAGTTCTACACTGACAGTAAAGTGGTTCTAGGGTACATCAGTAATGAAACCAGGAGGTTTTATGTGTACGTCAGTAACAGGGTGGAAAGGATAAGGAAATCATCACGTCCTGAACAGTGGCATTATGTCCAAACTGAACACAATCCTGCAGATGTTGCCACCAGATCAGTGACTCCAGCTCAACTTCGAGACACTATCTGGCTAACAGGTCCAGGTTTCCTTTCATGTCCTATGAAAACTGACACTACTGAGGAGATCAGGTATGACCTCATTGATCCAGAATCTGACAAAGAAGTTCGATGCCATACCACTACAGTGAGTGATTCCAACAAAGGCCTTGGTTCACATCGCTTTGCAAGGTTCTCTAGATGGCCATCCCTTCTCCGAGCTATTGCCTCACTGATCTACATTATTCAGTCCTTCAAATCTGTGAGAAGAAGCAACACGCAAGCATCTAATGGCGCAAGTTGTTCTCAGCTCCACATGCTCAATTTACTTTGTCAAGCAAAAGTAGTAGTCATTGGATGCATTCAAAAGGAAACATATCAAGTGGAAATATCCTGTTTGGAAAAAGGAAGTCCCATTCCTAAAAACAGTCCACTGAGGAAGCTTAATCCCACTCTTGACAGCAATGGTCTGCTGAGAGTGGGTGGTAGACTCCATCATGCTCCAATCGAGGTGGATGAAAAACATCCTCTCATTATTCCTGGTCGCAACTATGTTGCCACTTTACTCATAAACTACTACCATGAGAGAGTCAAACATCAAGGCAGAACCTTCACAGAGGGTGCTATTCGCACAGATGGCATCTGGATCATTGGATCAAAAAAATGCATTTCCAGCATTCTACACAAATGTGTCATCTGTAGGAAACTCCGTGGCAGGATGGCAGAACAAAAGATGGCGGACCTCCCACCTGATCGTTTTTGTACAGAACCCCCTTTTACCAATGTGGGTCTGGATGTATTTGGCCCTTGGAGCATCTCCACTCGTCGTACCCGAGGGGGTGCAGCAAACAGTAAAAGGTGGGCAGTGCTTTTCACATGCCTAAGTGTACGTGCTGTACACATTGAGGTAATAGAATCGTTGGATACGTCAAGTTTCATCAATGCACTACGCCGCTTTTTGCAGTGCGTGGTCCTGTGAAGATGATCCGCTCTGATTGCGGTACAAACTTTAAGGGAGCCTGCAAAGAGTTGCTCTTCCTTCGAGATGACACCAACCTCTCCAAGTTTCTAAGTGAGGAGGGATGTGTTTGGCTGTTTAACTTTCCCCACTCCTCACACATGGGAGGAGTGTGGGAAAGGATGATTGGGATTTCAAGACGGATCCTTGATTCCATGCTTTTACAGATCAGCCCCACTCATCTCACTCATGATGTGCTTTCAACCTTAATGGCAGAAGTGTCTGCTATAATAAACGCAAGACCTCTTACACCAATGTCAAATGACACTTCTTTCCCCCTCACTCCTGCGATGATATTGACACAAAAGACTAGTACCCCTCTTCCTCCATCAGGATCTTTTGAACAAGACAATCTGCATCGCCAACAATGGAGACGTGTTCAACACTTAGCAAATATCTTTTGGGTGAGATGGAGGAAAGAGTACCTCTCCACCCTTCACAGTCGCAGCAAATGGCAAGATGCACGGCCAAACATCAAAGAAGGAGATTTGGTACTACTTAGAGATTCACAGGCTACAAGAAATGACTGGCCCATGGCTCTTGTTACCAAAGCTCACCTTGACAGTGATGGAAAAGTCAGGAAGCTTGAGTTAAAGGTCACCAAAGATGGGATAGTTAAGACCTTTTGTAGACCTGTAACAGAAGTAGTGGTACTTATGTCTTTCTAAGTGCCTACCATGGACAGTGAATTGTCATGTTTTTCTTATGTCTGGACTTTAGACTTTCATAGTGATATTGTCTGCAATATCAGACGGGGAGTGTGATGTTACATGTTTGATTTTGCCATAAGAGTGTTTGTAGCATCACCTGTTGATTGTGTGGAGAAAGCAGAAGGCTCTGTTGGATTTTTCTTATTGTTCAGATTTGGTCACATGGTTGGTCTCAGGTGAGCCCTGCCATTTTGATCTCTATGGCTCACTTGCAGTCACATGGTTTTGCCATTTTGGATTGCTGTCTGGCAGGAGCAAGAGGCTTCAGTTGGGCCTTTGCTCAATCTTTTCAATCCATCTGCGCTGAACCTTGGAGAAGCTTTGTTTGTGAGTAAAATTGGCATGTTTCATATACATGAATGGATTGTGATGAATATTTTGTCTCTATTTAATACATGTTAAGATTTATAGCATCCTTCTGCTTTCCTATGCAATATCTGCCATTATGATAGCAACCCAGTCATGTGATGTGATGTAATGTGAAATTTAATATATGTACATTGAAAGATCATTTTCTTTTGTTTCTAGTTTCACAAGAAGAAAAAAAGTGGAAAAAAGCACTATAAGAAAGCCAATTGATGACAAAGAAAAGTAAAGGCTTTAAACTTTACGTCCGCTTCTCAGTCGTCTTTACTCTTTGAGTGCCCAGTCCATCAATGTTTAGCTGTCTGTCACTGTATGGAGGAGCACACATGCAGGGGACAGAACATCTGTGCTCTCTGAGTGCTTGTCTAGTTTAATTTAACTTTGGTGCATTTTATGATTTTGCTGAATATTTCATAACTAATGCTGGGCTCACACCAAATAATTTTCACCATTGCAGACTTAAGACTGAAAATCTCTAGTAAATCTCAGGAGTTTTACTGGAGTCACGGTGCATCCAGGGACGGACTGGGACAAAAAAACAGCCCTGGACTTTGGCTCAGCCCGGCCCACAACAATTGATGCATGGAAACTCAACACACTACCTGGCACGGATACTACACTGTCTAAATTATACCAATAGCACTGGCCTTATCTAAAATACTAGAGGTTGTGTTGTGAGTATTGTAGGGCGAGTATGGGTAAACTGGGACACTTTCTGAAAATGTAATCTCAATGTAATTTCTGATTGTGAACCAAACATCCACATCATCCACACACAACCTTTTTGTTTTAATTTTATGCTGCCTTATGATGAGCTCAATGGTGATTTTTTTGTAACAGAAGTAAACACATGTAAAGATAAAGCTTAACTGTCCCACTTTACCCACACTCAACCTATAGGGCTTGAACTTGAATACTCACAAATAGAATAAAGCTGTATTCACACTCTAGTCCCTCTGACTGAGCCAGTACAAAACATGCATCTTAAATACATAACACATACTCTTTAGCTTATCATAAATCAGTATCACCAGAATATCACCATAATTAATCCACAATTTGGGGGCCTTCAAGCTGGCTATATCTGACTTTGATGCTTCAGCAGAACCTCTGTGCAGGTTGCTGCTTTCATGTTCCTCAACCCTTGGACTGATGAGAGATCCAGTCCTGTATTCCACTTATGAAAGGATTGTTTATAGTTGGTTTGGCAAATGCTAATACTGCACAATACTATGGATGGTTTTTCTTCACAGTATGAGCAGGCCCGGATTTAGACAGCCCCACTAGGGGGTGCAGGTAGAATATCAGAGGGGCAAGCCGGAAAATCTTGGGGGTGTCAAATCCCCCCGAACCCCTAAAATGCATAGAAAACTATACTAACTATGCTATCATCATATCAGTACATCCATCCATATCTGTCTCTCTTTGATCCATTTGATTTGTCTTGTAGGTTTTATGTTGTTTGCTCTTCCTGACACTAACCTCTGCATTTATCCGGGCTTGGGACCAGCACAAAAAGGACACTGGCTTGTGTCTGTTAAGGCTGCATTTATCTTTTTGCATGTGTGTATTTTTTTTATTTACATTTCAAATGTGTATGTCTGTGTGTCTATCTATTTGTCATTTTTATTTCTTTAGTTCTTTACACAGTTTGGCTCATATCATTCTACCATCAGCCGTCTGCTTGCAAAGTCCGAACAGACCTAGGTCTGTTGTGTCCTGTTGAGGGCTACATTTATCTTTTTTTAATAATTATTTTTTTGTATTTTTTTACTTTTTAAATCTGTCTATTGATCTGTCCTGTTTTATTTCTATCTGTTTTGGTTTTTTTGTCGTTTTTATTTCTTTAGCTCTTTACACAGCATTGCTCATATTAGTCATTATAACATCAGTTGTCTAACCTGATTTACATCATCTGGGTGCGTTCAACAAGTACACGCGGGGGCGTTCCCTTTCCTCACGCACTCCATCTGAGTAAGGCGACAGTTATAGGTGATTTCGTCTGGTTAGAGAATAATAGGAGCCAATCACTAATCGCGGGTGGGACTTTTGAAGGATGGGCGGCGTTTTGGCCGGATGTGATGTAGAAGCACAGGCGACAGCAGTGTAGTCAGTCAGTTATTTCAGACAACAACAATCATGGCGGCTTGCCGTAGGAATCAGAGCGAGGAAATTGATTTGGCTATTTCCACTGTTTTGTCCGCCGCCGCCATGTTGTTTGACTGAAGCTTTTTGAGCTTGATAACATGTTTTGATAACTCGATCCTCTATGCGTGGTGGCTCTGGTGTCGCTCTGAGTTGCGTCACGGGTTGCGTCATTCGGTTCAACGTGAGTGGCTGAAGTAGCGTGTCAGTCAAGATGACGGACAGATCTTCTATCCAATCACATGCAAGAGTTTTAGAAAAAAAAGACTAATTTGAAATGACATCGGGTTAACTCCCTCCCCAGATGGTATTGCAAATACCAGGTGGCGGGAGTCAGGTTATCAGTTGTCTGCTTTTCTGTGTTAAAGTCCTAACAAATGCGTCCATATTTACGCCTGTTGTTATAGCCTTCTTTTGAGCCAGAGTAACTTAATTTTTCTCACATGCAGCATCGTGCAGTGGAAGGGGGAAAGCACGAGACAAAGTGGAGAAAGAGCTCGCGCATGATTAGAATGGTTAGAATTTGTGGCGAGTCGAGGAGCAGCAATGATTCGCTCGCTGCTGCTGCTAATGCCGCAGCACTGCTACTGGCAGCTTAGCTGTGCTAGCTTTAGCAGACCAGAGGAAAGTGAAGCGACTGGCCCGGACTGGACACACCCTTCCTTTGTATCTACCAATCAGTAGCTACTTAGAGAGAGGAGCTGGGTTTCCATTACCCTTTTCCAAAAATAAAAGCGATATTTCTTAAGTTTCGAAAAAGTACAATGCGATATGCAGGTGTTTCCATTGAATGGTATAAGCTGTAATTCTCGTAAAATCCCGTCCCGTGAGACTCCACTTTGAGGAGGATGGAGATATAAACGTGCTTAGAGCTGCTGCTGCTCCTCATCAGGAGATGAAAACAGCTGATGATGATTCAGAGGTAAAGTCCGTATGTACGGAGCCTCTGATCACATCAGCAGGGAAAAACACCCGTGGCGACTTCCAGAACAGACGCCCGAAACGTAACACAAATTAAAAACCCGTCAGGATCAACTTCTGGGGTGTGGATGTCATGATCTGGCCACTTTTATCCGGCACCAGTTCCTGACCGATGTGATAAAATAGCCGTTGATACGAAGGCGCAGTCATACGATGTAATCCGTGGTCACGTTTTATTAAATCCTGGTCACATATAATTAACATGAACCAGATAACCGAGTTGTGAGGTTACAAATGTGTGGAAATGACATAAACAGCTCGTGTCCAGTCGGTAATACATGAAGAACTTAAAGCATCTGTATTATGTCTAAATGAACTCAGCTTGCTGAGTTACGGCGATCTGGGGATTTTTCATATATGTGACTGATTAAACTTCCCCCATCACTCTGATTCCACAGTTAATGCTTGTAAATGATAATATTAATCATAATTAAGTAGGAATAACTGGATTTTAACCCCCCTACGTCACTCCTGATGGCGAGAAATTGCGACAAAATTAATCGAAACGTCTGGATTTACGCCTCATGAAAGCGTAAAAACTTTTTTGCGATATTTGAGAGTTTTTTCGAAATGTAGGTGTTTCCATTAGCGGTTTTTAATTGCGTTATTTAGGTTTTGCACAATTCCAGGTGTAATGGAAACCCAGCTAGAGAGAGAGAGAGAGAGAGAGAGAGAGAGAGAGAGAGAGAGAGAGAGAGAGAAAGAAAAAAAAAGCGCGCTGACCATTTCCCTTGAAATAATTTTTCAATTTGGGATTTTTGCGTGCCATCATGTTTGGGGGGCAGTCATGGCATTTAGGGGGGCATTGCCCCTCCTTGCCCATGCCTGTATCCGGCCTCGAGTATGAGTCAGTTTTGGTTCGTGCCATCTTTGTGTTTAAAAACCCTCTGTTCTAACAGGTATTTTGTGATAACGAAAAAAAAAAACCCAACTATCTGGTAAGTTACGGTAATGTTGAGCTGGGGTGGCTGTCATCCATGGCCCTTGGTCTAAACTCAACCTGAATAAACAAATGGGAAACAGACTTTAAGAAACTGTTTATGTATTTAATTGATAACAGCATATATAATGTATTCAGTCATTTTATTCTTATAACTATATTACTTAATACTTAATATATTACTTAATATATTACTTAATCTCTATCAATTCATACAGCAAGTTAATTAATCTTACAGCACGAATAATTCAGTTCACTTCTTGAACACGGCTTCATTTACACGAATAATACTTGCAGCAGCATTTACAGCATAATACTTGTGCTGTAGAGGTGCGGCTGCTGCTTTGGCTGGTTGTCTCACTTCTGAACATTTCAGTGAGTTTGCAGCATTTGGCATTTTCATCCTCAAAATGTGGCTTTTTTCCCCTTCGCCTTCTCAGCACCTGCCTTTTCTTTACGTTTTTTACTATCCATATTCAAATAGCTTTACTATTATCTTCCTCTTATTTTTCGTTTTCTTCTTCTGCTCCACAATTGGCGCGCACTGTTCTTCTTCGGATGGCATCCAACTTTAAGCGAACTACTGCCACCTACAGGACTGAGGTGTTAAATTGTAGATTAATAGGAAAAACACTGATGACTATGCAGCCTGATGCGGCCGGCTATCAGCAACTACGTGACAGCCGGCTGCCAACTTTCACATAACGGCTGATGCAACTACATGAGACGGCGGCCGTTCTGTGATTCTCCAGAACTCACAGATGGCCAGTCCGCCCCTGGGTGCGTCCCCATGACCTTGATCATTAAATTTGAGATGGTAATCTGGGCTGTTTTGTATCAGCCTGTTCCTCACCTTGGACTTGCAATAATATCAAAAGTGTTTGATATTATCGCAAGTCGCAGCGACGCAACACAATCAACAACCAATAGCTGGATGAGCTCTGACAGCAGCGGAAACAGATGCCAACCTCCAGAACCGTCAATACTCAGAGCTGCATAATACATTGACCGAAGCCATAGAAATACAGAGTTGCAACATGCGTTGAAGACATCAATGTAAAAGCGGTCACATGACTCACGGAGAATGCCATGCGAACCCCGCGGGGTCATATCTTACTGCAGAACACACAGCAGCGATCAGATTACTGACAGTAAACACTAAATAAACATCAGTGCTGCACAGACATTCTGGTCACTGAATGTTCTCGGGTTAAAGAGAGCAGATTATGTTTTGCATTTTTAGTGTTTTAGCTTACTGTTTTTAACGTTTTATCCGTTTTTATACAATGTCTGTGCACTTGGATGAGATGTTTTCAAATAACGTGTTATGTTGATGATGGGAACAAATTGCATGATGGGAAAAAATGCTGAAAGAGTCTAGTTCCTACAGGAGCTGTTGTTTCAGCACAATGGACAGCAGAATTGTTTTGTACATGTCTTTGATTTATTCCTGTGTTTTATTCTTTTTACTTTTATTTTTTGTACCGCACTTTGGTCCTTTGTGGTAGTTTAAGAGGCTTTATAAACAAAGTTGTATTGGACTGGCTTGAGCTACCAGAATGGTAACCACTTTGCTTCCTTTTTGTGGTTGTAAAATATTTTTCCGACTCTGATTCAGTCTCTATATTTGTTGGAATCTACAGGTAGAAATGAAATGGCAGAAAAATGAAGGCATAATTACCTTAACAACAAAGTAACACAGAAGGACGGAGATAAACTGAAGGCTGCCAACCATTGAAAGAAAGTTAAGGCAGAAAATGTTAGACTACATGTATATCTGCTTTGTTGTTATAGAAATTTGTGCTTATTTTTTTGATAATTTCCCCATATGAAATTATCCTATTGTAGCACCTGTAACAGCATGTACCAAGATATTTGGCTGTGCACATGATTTGAGAAGTGGCAGTGCACGCCTGAAAATAAGACTAAGACATATAATATAGCCAAAAAAGAACTGCCTTAAATCAAAACAAGGAAAGGAAGAATATCCCCAAAGCAGCACAGCATCAGGATCCATTTCAAAGTTTATGTAATTTAATTCAGTGAAACTGGCACTTTATTATTGGGGTGAGCTTTTATTTTAACATTTTACATAGCATTTTGCAAAGAATTTCCTCACTTGACATGACTTTATATAGGTGACCAGCCATTTAAGCTATAGTGTAGAGCAAAAACAAAACAACTAGTTAATGACAACAATGACAGTGATAGGTAGAGGAACAAATATCAGAGGATTACAGATCAGTATTTCTGCCCAACGGTCTTCCATCTTATCCATCAAAAGAGGTATCCTGAGACAAAAGTCCATCTTTGCTCAAAATTATCCATTGTCAACTGTAAAACTGCTTTAATTCGCTACATTTTTCGGTCTTTGAATCCATTGACCTAGGTTGGTGGTTTCACCTTTCTCCCATTCATGGTAATCATTTTCTGTGCTACTAGTGTTACGGCTGCCTGCCATCATGCCTCATTGCCACTCTTGTTTTATATCCAAATGCCTCTGTGCCATCACCTGCCGGGGATTGGCTCTGCCTGTCAGTATACAGTACAATACTGTATATAGTACATTTTTGAGCTGTAAGCATAACTATTGGAGCTGCTTCACTTTCTGTTTGTATTTTAGCTTAGTAGGCCAGTCCTTTATTTCACTTTATGTATTTATGTTTGTGCCTCATCCTCACTTGTGACAATAAATTCAGTATTTCCATCTTTACGTCTGTCTGCAGTTCTTTTGTTCCACCCCTGTTCCCCTAGCAGAGTTGATCATTTTTGACTAATTTCTTGGCTTTAACTCAATGCATATCCAGCTTCCCTGCTGTGTCATCAAAATGATAATGTCAAAATGATAAAACATGTCACCATGTTTTATCAGCAACCCCCCTGACCCTGAACTGGATAAGCAGTACAGAAAATCACTGACTGACTGACTTGTTTGGTTACATCATGGTTTTATCAAAGGTGGGACAGGAATTAACCAGAATGCATCATGAGTGGTGAGAAGCTAGCAAGTGAAAGCTTAAAACCAAGCATGTTTCAGCAAAAGGTGCAGGGGGTCCACAGCTTTTTGGTAATTGCATGAAGGGGGGTCCTGAGGGAAAATGGTTTGGGAACCACTGCTCTACATCACCCAGGACACACAATAACACCAATTGTGAACAGTGCAGTGTTCACGTTGTCTTTACACTGTTTTCTATCAAATATGGGATTTACATTATTTTAAAATTATAGTGTTCTGTTTATATCAAAGGACTGATGACATAGCAGTTAAAAACTAGTTTATGTTGTTGGCATTATTGCATATGTAAATACTCCAAAGAAAAAAACGGCATTTTTTACAGCGGAGTATTGTTTTGAAACGCCAGACCTCACTTCCTCAGTAATACAGTTGGGTCCGGTGATGATATGGAGCTTTACCCGGAGACCACGTTGACTTCGTTTTGATTGGCTACACCTTATTTGGCTATGACCTTATTTGGAGAATCTAGGTCAAGCTGCGGTCGGACTTTGCTAAAGGCTAACTGCTAGCAACATGGGCACTTCAGATAGTGTGAGCTACGTTTATCAGACAAGACAGCATTTAGAAAATAAATAAACTTACAGGTAATGACAAGGTTGTGGTCGCCTCCCTCAGTGTTGCTGCAGAAGTTTTCTTTTAAATCCATTTGTTTGAAAACCCAGACCTGACTGCACAGAAGTTACTACTAGCTCCACACACGCAGCTGAATCAGACAGGGAGGGGAGGGGGAGAGCGGACGGTGCATAGACTGTTAGGAGAGAGAGGGAGGGGGCGCTGTTTACTTGATAGTGTGCTCTTATTGGAGCAATTAAATTACGTAGAATGATAGAACTACGTAGAATGATAGCCTGCTGTCTGATTCAACTGTTTCTGAGCAGAGAGACAAAGCTGACAGACCATAAACAGGAACTTTGATTCTCACTCTGGACATTCACATGGCCTCATCAGTGCACAACAGATCATATTATTCACCCAAAACCCCAAAAGTTTTCATAGTTCACACAAAGCACCAGCTGTATTGAGTCAGGTTGTGTAAACGTTCTGCTGACTGTTCTTTCTTCTGGCTCAGTTGGAGGAGTGAAAATCTGATACTGCCTCGCATGTAGCTATTTCCTTGAATAATTGGATTGTTGCACAAAAACCCCAATATGATTCTCAAAGGGGAGCTACACACAATGTGATAATCAAGGCACTTGTTTTTTTGTTTCCATCAGTCTTGCTGAGCCTACTTTGCTGCTTCGCATATGTGAAGTCATGGCCAACCTTAGACTGATGCCCAGATACTAATGGCACCCTGCTGTTTAATAATGCTACAGTACACGGAATTGAATAAAAATAGACTTTCTGCTACAAGGCATGAACTGCAGATATCCATAAGATGATAATCATCAGCTGCTGACATGCCTTAGCTCGCTTCTGCTTATCAGGTGGAATAATCGCTTTAGATTTATTTATACCAGTTCTAGATGCTGTAGATAGTATTTCCCCTACAGTACATGGAGATGCTTTTGTTGGGGAGTGGATACTTGGACGTTCGTGATGGTGACCCACTGATAAAAGATTCAGTACACAGTGATATGGAGAAGTTATCCAGTCATTCAGTTTTTTAAAGAATTTTAACTTTTCAGCATTTTAACCTCTTCTTGGTTGCAGCTTCTCGTACATGGTGTACGGTATACGGGCCAACACACTTCCATTAAAGAAAAGACTAAATTCACAATAGTAAGTCAAACAAGAAACTGAAAAAAGTAATTATAAATAAAAAATGAATAAATTATAATTTAGTCAAATAAAACATTAATTTTGAATTGTGGTTTTAAATAAAAACAAAACTGTCCCAGACAAATTGCAGCACCGCTCATGAACAGTGGACTAAAATACCTGTCAACAGGTGAAGTCTGATTGGACGTGTAGCATCACCACATATCAAAATTAACAAAGCCTCAGATCACCACCCTGCGATATGTAATGGAAGCAAGGAAAACCATCAAGATCTTATATCAATTCTTAGATTGATTTAAAAAAGTCTCAGGACGCTTTCATGAGTTCTTGCTTGAATTGACCTTTCATGATACATCAGAAAAACCACAAACAAGGACTCGTTAAAATAAATAAGGTCAATTCATTAACATAGGTTCAGGAGCAGGACCACGCCTCAACCACACCTGCCTCCAATCTCACTAATCACCAAGCAGCCTTAAATACTCGCTCACCTCATCAACTCAGTTTCTCATTCTCTCGACAACCCTCCTTTTCCTCTCGTTGCATCTCCTCTACCTTCCCTTTTGCCTCTTCTGCCTGCTTCGTTCGGCCTTTCTCCATCTGCTGCCCCTCCCTGGCCTTTGCCTTCCCCCCTCTTGTCTGCTTCCCTTCTCCTTCCTGCTGTCCTACTTCTTTCCCATCATCTGACCGTCTCCACCATTCTTGTTCCTTGTCTGCTTCCTTCTCTTCTTTTGGGTTCCATTTGAGGGGGGGTTTCCCTAAGCCGGACTCACTACCGAAAGACTACACCCCCACCCTAGGTCTTCCTCCGACTCATCATATCTCATTCTTTCTTTCAATTCATCATCATTATCATCGTCATCATCACTCCTTTTGTTGTGGCATGGTCCTTGCTAGTGAATATGGAGTATTTATTAACTAGTCTACAAACTACATGAGATAAAGTACAAGATATATACAGGAAATATGTGAGCATCATGATCAACCAAAATTATCTTGTGAAAGAAATGTGAGATGGTATGAAAATGAAACAAAAATGAATCAAACCTCAGTTAATAAATGTTCAAAGAAGAGGAAGAAAGGATTTCTTAATCCGACTAAACAAAGTTAAATAGGTCTGGTAAACCGTAGGCCTAGATTAATTGAATAATCAAGGAAGATGAATTCACCTTCACCAACTTCTTGTGACATCAGGTCATATTTCATAGCAAATGAAAAGGACTTCTCCTCAGAAGTTCCGTCTGACTGAGGTGTTTCACTCACGCCCTGGTTCTGCTGGACTGTTCCTCAATTCTTTGGAAAACTGTCGGGTAGATGGACCCAAAAATCTTCAACTAAGAGATAGTTGAGATGTAATTGAGATCAGGGGCAGACTATTATTAGAGCTCCTCTGTTTTTTAGCTCACCTCTTGCTCCTAAGGAACCCTTAGGACAAATGATCACAGAATGATACCATGATGAGAAGCCCAAGCTGGTCTCAGAGATGAGATTCAGCAACAAATGAGCAGCACATCTTTCTTATGGGAAACTCCAAAAAGATCAGCAAGGATAATCAAATCACTGAGACTCAGCGGCCAACTTGTTCACCGTGTTGAGGCTGACAACAATCTGGCAGAGTTTGGTAGGAGATCTGGGTTTTTGAAGGGATCTTGATTGCAGTTGTAAGCCAGGTGCTCTCAGGAGACTCCGCCCAAGTACACATACTGTACGCACAGGAGGAGAAGGAAGGGGAGCCAGGGAATGCAGTGTCACACAGGGGTGTGACAGATTTAAAAAAGTGTGTGTTAGGTTACAGCTCGCTGCAGAGATGTGCGTCTGTGTAGGGGGGTGGGCGCTGTTAACCATTTGTTAACAGTAAGTGTCTTATCAGATTCATGCTCATAACTTCATTTTCAGAAAAATATACATGAAACCCAGTGAGCAACAACTTAAGCTAGCTCCTAACTTGCATTGAAACCACCCGATATGACGTTTCCACTGCACAGATGCAGTAGGCGTCTGATCAGCTCTCCTGATCACTAAAAGCATCTCTTATGATGTCCGTCTTCGCTAATCCATGAAGAAATATCTGTAACTCCCAGCCGCAGTTTATGGATCTTTGACAGCTTGAACAGAGTCGCTACAGCGCCGCAAAGCAGTGCAGGTGTGCTTGGTGTTTGACACCAGCGCGTCCCTGAGTCAACTTGAGGTGACATGACAGGCTGTGGCTGCGTTTATTATATTTACAAATATCAACGAAACCTCGCGCCCCAGACATCTGTTATGCGGATAGTTAGTTATTATCTGAAACTTTCAGGCAACATTACCCCCCCCCCCCCCCCCTAAAATACAGTGTTGGTGAGACATAAAAGAGGAGGAAAAAATGGCGATGATGATGATTGATTTGTTGTATTGTCCCTGACTTTAGCCTGATGGCAACTAGGAAAGGCCTAAAAAATAGATAGGATGATATTGTGTTGTTTTCAATGTTCTCAGGGTTTGTTTTGCACTTTACCTTTTATTCACTTTAATGTAACTTTGGTTCTTACTTGTATGTTATGTTTGTTTTTTGTTTTTTTTGAATACCTTAAACTTTAAAATAAACAACATTGTGTTGTTAGTTTGTAAGTTATTTAAAATGTTTTTATTTTTAAAGTTATGTTTTTTGTGGTTTTTATTTATTTATTTTATATTTCATATAAACCAATAATGTTCATAAGTTGGTTTTTCTTTTTGTTTTAATCTTTTTTTTAAGTACCGATAAGAGTACCAAGGGAGTACCGATAAGAGTAGTAGTATCGATAAAACCTTATCGGTATCCATCCCTAGTTGTGGCTCAAAAAGCTTGATAGACACTGGTGTAGAGGTTGCTGGGATACACAAGAAAGCCTTTGTCAGCAGTGTTGGATGATGGGCTACTTTGGCTTGCATGCTCTTCAAGTAAAACACAACCTCCTTTTGAACAGTTCAGTTGAACTGCTGCTCTTCGTCTTCTTCATCTCTACAGCTGGACTCTAACCTCAGTATACTTTTAGTAAGTGATGCAGCACAAGTCACTGCTCGTGCTTGAGATAAAGGTAGTGTTTTTCTTTTGGTGTAGAGGGTGAGACAAAAGCAGTTTCTGGCCATGCTTGTTCCTCCAGCCTGGACAGCGCATGGAAAGTGCTGTTCCTGTGAGTACTAACACCAGCGGTGTCCAAAGTCAGTCCTCATGGGCTGCTATCCTTTAGGTCTGGGATGTTTCCTGCCGCAACACAACTGAATCAGATTAATGGCTCAACATGCTTGGGCAGAAATTGACAACAAGCTGTTGAGGAGAGCCATTTGAAGTGAATTAGGTGTGTTGAAGCAGGGAAACATGTAAAACCAATGAGGAGCGTTAAGAGGAAACAGAATGACAGAAACAACAAAAACTGTCGTGAGCACTCTGTTTATTGTAAAACGAAGGTAGCATTCTACAGCAAGATGTTGCAACACCTCAACAGAAAGCAACCACCTTACGCCGTGGGATCATCAGCCAATTCCATGCCTCCAACTGGTAGGTAACATTTCTTTCAACTTTGCAAAACCCAAATCAGTGATTGCAAGTGCAAATAAATGTGTGTAAATGTTGGCTTATATACTGCAACACCCCCCCCCCCCCCCCCCCCCCCCCTTTTTTTTTTTCTAATGGCACTGAAGAGGTTCAACAGGTGTCGAACATTCTTTTCTATTTTAAGATAAATGTATGTTGCCAATGTTGTGGACTTAAATGTTTATTCAGGTCTTATATTATAATGAATGATCAGTTCTCCTTTTGAGTAAACCTTATAGTCAGACTTTTGTATAAATAGTGTTCACTGTCCAAGCAGCTATTTTCACAGACAGCAGTTTAAACATGCTCATGGGTACAATTTGTGAAATAAACAGAGGGGGTGATAAATTTGAGAAACATTTTTATTCGGGAAAAATGACCACAACATTTATTATGGAAAATTGTTTCAGATCAGGTAACCTGCATGTGTCTGCCCCGCCTGTTCATCCCTTCCACACAGAAGCTTTTGTTCCATAATAATGCTCTCTTACTGAGTTTTGCTCAATTTCAGATTTTGCTGATAAAATCTGTTTGAACATTGTTTGTGGGCTTTGCCTTCTTTGCCTTGCCTTCAGCTTAAATGATAATATCATTGTGCTTAATCATTATTTTGTTTACATTAGAGACATTTTTCAATGCACTATACCATGCTGTTTTTTGGCTGTTATGACTTGGTAATGTGAGGTTTTTATTCAGACATGCCTTTTTTTTTAATTTGATGGAAAATAATAACACTCATAAATGAGGAGGATCTGGTTGCTTCTCTCCTCATTTTCTTCATCAGGAAAGGTGAGGTCTGACAAAGCAGTGGCAATAACTTGTCTTCTGACCTCTGATTTTTAAAATTCCAACTGTGAGGCTTAGTTAATGTCCAAATAAGTAGGCGAGTGTTCAAGATGAAATGTTAATATCGAGCATGCCTGAAGGAATTCTTGGAGTCTGCAGGTTACTGCTGAGTGATGGGCGAATGTCTCCAGGTATCTCCACATCACTCTGCCTCCTTTTCGCTAGAGCACTTCAGCAGAGGACCATAGAGACTCATTGACAACAGAAGCACATGGTGACAATGTGCCTTCTAGTCCCACCCACCGAAACGGTCATTGTAGGCAGTGCTAACAGTAGTGCTAACTCGTAGCGCCTGCTATTCTATAACAAGGCTGAGTTATGCACTGTAAATTCTTATAAGTTGACTTTACTTAAAAAAAATATGCAAACTTTCTGCCTCAAAAAAATTAAGTAAACTCTAATTGGAGTGATTAAGTAGAATAAACTAAAATGGTTTAAGTTTGTAGAACTTTTCTGAACTTAATAAATTTGAGTAAGCTGTAAGTGGATGATGCTGGGGAGGAAACTTGATAAGATTAATTTCACAGAAATTAGTAGTGATGTTATGCTCGAGCAGGCTGCTCGACTTCGTATCGACCTTTCAAAGCGGAAGTGTCGTGGGAAATGTATCGAGCCTCGCTTCATTCCGTTAAGGACCGCCCTACTTTCCAAATGAAGCTTCATGACGTCACGCGCGTATCACCGACCTTACGCACCAGTTTGAATTCAGGGTGGAGTCATCAATTTACTAGTGCTTATAAACGGACACAATTCCACCAAACTTTGTGGGTTTATGAGAGGAGGAGACAGTTGCGTATAGTTGCCATTTATTCAATAATTTACATACAGGGAGAGTGAGATTCAGGTGAGATTAGGCTAACATTCCATCCACGACTGCTGAAATGATCTTGTTCTTAAATAAAAATGCATGACTCCCACAAGAATCTCAAAAGTATTTTTTTTAAGGGGGGGGGGGGGGGGGGTTCTTTATATAAATTCATCATGGCAATACTTTCCATGATGTCTTCATCAAATCTTTCTAAAACACCATCTGTTGTATGAAATATTTTCAGCTGGAGCTCAAGCTATGACACAGCTATGAAAATCTTTCATAATGCAGCCAGATTTGAAAATGAACATAAAACGTTACAAATAATTGTTACTGTTTCATGACACATTGCCCCTCATCAATCCATGCAGCTGGCTGCTGCTATGTTAAACGTTGACCAGCAGATGTCACTTTATTGTATTGTGTTGAATGCTTCATAACACAGAACCATTTGAAGACAATTGCTTCATATTGATTCAGTGGTTCGGAAAGCTTCAGTTTCTCCATCACTAGAAATTAGATTGACACTATTTTCAGTTTTATTTTCACCAACAATTTCTTTTAAGTTCATCTTACTTAAAATAAATGATGAACTCAAAGTTGTTCTTACTATGTAGCAAGATCTCAATCCAGGTGGGTTTAAGCTACAACTATTGTCAGACCACACACATCTCTGTCGCGGTGCAGCATCTGCTGGGTAGTAGATGTTCAATACAGGAATTAACAAACAAGTTGAGAGCAGTCACATGACACTACCAACATCACTTATAAATCCCTCATTTGTGAATAATCTCCAATTTATTGTTAAAAGAAGTGAACTGCATTGTGGGAAACCTGCTCCCTCCCCACCCCTAATTTCCCTTTACTCATTTTAATTAAGTTGTTTCAACTTAAGTAAATTAAGTTATCTAACATGTTGCCCTCCAAAGTTCTTACAACTTATTTAGAATAAGTATTGCCAACAACTAAGTTAAAATTAAGTTCTGCCTACTAGATAGATTCTAGTAAAGCCAATATTACCATTTACAGTGTGGCGAACGATCCTTTCATACAGTATTGGGGTACTTCGAGTCTGACTAAAAAGGGACCAAAAGTCGCCGGGAATTTCATGTCACTGGCACTTTAATACACTTTGAATTCAATTTTTAGCTTTTTTTTTTTTTTTTTTTTGCTATGGTCTTAAATTTTTGATCAGCCTGTTAAATGCAGTTTTTAATACAAAGCCTACTCTCTACTTTTCGTCACTTGGTCCTGTTTCTTCTTTTTGTATTATGAAGCTCTACTTGCAACCTGGTGTTAATCTTTCGATGCAAAATGGGAATCCTTGTACTTTTTTTACAGTCTTAAGATTTTGCTCAGGAGTGTGTCTTGATCCTTGCAAGTTCATTGTAATTTCACATCTTTATTTTGAGGCCAGGAATATGCATATAACCCTGATATAACCCTAAAATGATATATATATGTATATTTGGGTATGTCATTTCAGACAACCTCTACTTGACATGTAGAGGTTAAATGAATTGGGGCATAAAAAGAAATCATCCTGTCCTCACCAGGTCTTAAAACAGGGCAAATCCAACCTCAAAGATGCATTTTGTAATCATTTACTGAACAAAAACTTTAGTTAAGTCAAAATGCAGAAGAATTACAAAAAAAGTAAATCCTTGCTGCTTCTATGGGAATTAAATGGGTAAGTATCACTCAGGTTGCTGTCCATCAATCTGGAAAGGGTTATAAGCGCATTTCCAAACTATCTGGAGTTAATCATTCTATGATGATTCACAAGTGGAAACCATTCAAGACTGCACTAAAGGAGTTGGACATTGAGTTTTCAGAGTTGTTCTGGAAGAAACAATAAGGCTTGTGGATTATTGCTATTTGGACAGATGAGACCAAATTAGAGATCTTCAATCGTAATGCACAGCAACATGTCTGGATGATGAGAATTCAAGCTTATCTTGCAGATGCAGGACCTGGACACCCAACCATACATTTCTCTTGATACCAGTGTATTTTTAGGTCAAATGCCAGGCCATCTGTCTCATCACAATAGTTTGGCTGAAATTAGGTCATGCAAAATTATCCCAAACACATCAGAAAAACTACAACAGAATGACTGAAAAAGAAAGAAATCAAAATGATCCAGTCAAGTCCTCAACCTAACTAAGATGTCTTGGCATGACTTTGCAAAGGCTTTGCACAGGTGCGTGCTGGTAAACCTCCATGAACTAAAGCAGCATTGTAAAAAGAAGTGGGCCAGAATTTCTCTGCCGCAATGTGAGAGGCTGGTAATGTCATAACCTGCTTTCATGCATGCACAAGAGTCCTGATGTGTTCTGAGATCATTTTGAGCCTTTTGTGCCTCAGAGAACACAAATGTCAGTAACATTTGCTCTGGACTTTCTGCCAAGAATTCCCACCCAGACCTCAGTGAAATGAGTGTGTCCTTTGCGCGGACCTGTATACTGCTTTCTGCTACCTCCCCATAACTGCATACTACAGAAAACATGGCACAATGAGGAGCCTCATCTGATATTCTCAATGTGTTGTAAAGTAAACAATTTCTACTGCCTGATCTCTGCATCACGTCTCGTCTCCTGCTCTCAGACATTTTCCTTGCACCTCTTCCTCTGCATCTCTACTCTGTAGAGCACACCTCCAGCAGAAATCTTCCTGCTGTGATGTCCTTGTGTCAACAACAACTGCAGAAAAATTCCACACAGTTGATTCAACTTTGTCCTGGAGATCGATTGTGTAGGAGACACTTCCTCCAGTTTTAGTTCTGCTCTAGTTTTAGTTGAATAATGTCATGTGTTGCCCACCTGGTGCTGTATTGACTGGACTTTAAACGCTGGTGAGTACCAGAGACATTTCCATTGTATCTTTTTAAAAATGTTTAGTCCTGGGCAACGGTTCAAATTTTAATTGCTTGATTATCTCTGTTTAATCACTTTGTTACACATGAAATAATAAATGAAAAGTAGCCTATGACTAACGTTTATGTAAAAGTTTTAGTTTTAGCATCCCTGCTCCAACTCGTATGTCATTCTGCTGTACAGAAGCCCGGTAGCAAGCAAATTATTTCATTCAGATGTGTTGGAGAAGAAATGCTTCTAAAAGCTGCAGGACTGGATTCAGCCACCCCTGTAGGAACAAAAGCTCAGTAACTTTTTAACAGCAGTAGTCTTTAAACAGTTGCAATTAAAATATCTCTTGTAAATTTAATCTTTATCAAATTGATCAAATCTCAGTTGATGAATTTCAAATCAGGTGTTTCTCTGATAAAGAAGATAAAAGCAGGATTAGGATCTCAGCACTTGGTGTGTGAGGGGGAAGTGAAATTTCAAGACAAAAAATAAAGATGATGACCTGAAACTGGTTCAAATGTTCAGCTACTCTACAATTCAACATCTTCAACTAAAATTCATGTTTTCTAAATTGAAATACCTCATTCTTTAGGTGATCAGTGGAAGTTTACTTGGGGTTTATATTGCATTCAGGAGGTTTTCATGATACAGCCACAAAATCCAGAGTTTTTCAAAGACTTTATGGGAAATTCACAATGCCAAGATGGTCACTTCCTGTCAAGCATTTCAAATGTAAATGTCCAATGTCCAATTAGGAGCAACTAGATATCAATGGGTGAATAGAAAGTTTATGCTTGTCAGAAAAAAACAAGAGTAATGGTCCTCCACAGCTGGAATAAAGTGAAAAGGCAGTTTTCATGCACAGTAGGGCCAAAAATGACTCAGGTTCAAGTGGGTTTTGAGATAATTGTAGCTACCATTTTTGTATTTTCCAGAAGTGATGAGAAATACAACACTGTCAAGATTGCAGTGGTGGGAACTGGCACGGAGCTTTAATTCCATCCCTCAGAAACCTGCAGGTGGTCCCATGGAAGGTTTCTCCAGTAGTATACAAGCTTTTAAAGCCAGAGTGGGTAATCCTGTTCAGAAATACTTTTCGTTATACTGGGTGAAATGGTTCTTCCATCCTGACAGCAGTCAATGCATCATGTATTCATAAAAAGGAAGGAAAAAAGTCAGACCTCTGTGAGAGCTGCAGTTCTGTAAAAGCTCTGACTAACCCCTGCCATTCACACCGAAAGAAAGGAATTGGTAATTCGCAACAGATAGAAAGAACAAATCGATGCCTTTATGTCTTGTCTCTGTCCGTCTCCTTTCACTGTTCCCCACCAAACCCCTCTGTGCACCACTCACTGTAAACAAATATAGCTAACAGACTGCTAACTGCTGCTGCGCCAAGCAAAACAAAATGACAGATAGGGATCAAGTGTTTGAGGCGTTGACGTTTGCAGTTCGGACTTCTTACATCGCAAAGGGAGAAACATTTTGCAACTTTAATCCACTCACTGGAGGTGAGTGGATTAAAGTTTTGATAAAACGTGGTCGGTCGGCTGTTTACAAGTAAGCTAACAAGCTATCAGCTCAGCTGTTATCGTTAACCTGCTCGTAAAACATCACAGACACGTCCCTGTGCTCTGAAGGCGTGGTTTTTTTTTTAATGTTACTTGCTCAAACCGTTTTTCCAACATTGCCAACCCTAGCTTTAACTGACTGGGCTCAATGGACCTTTTTTCCCCCCAAATCCACAGTCACATGCCCGCCAAAACGTGAAGAGGGTTCTGTACAGATCACAGATCAACAGTGATATGTTGCACCACTACGTTTCAACCTTTCACTTTCAGTAAAATCACATCGATTAGAAGTTAGGTAAAGCTGTCTTTCAAACCGTAATTGTGCTGAGTGGGTACAGTAAGTAAATAGTAGAATAGATAACTGTAAACAGCAAAAAGCACCCAGAGAAAATAGTGTAAATACTGTTATAGTTTCTGTTGTGTGTGTGTGTTTTAATGACAATACTTTTTTCACCTGAAAGCCAAGACATGAGAGAATGATAGGCAGATGAGAAAAGGTTTGGTCACTGTTGACCTGTATGCTATTTTTTTTACAAAGTATTGTTAGTGATAAATATGGGATTTTTGGTGCTATACTGTACAGCCATGGAAAAAATTAAGAGACAAACCTTGTCATCAAAAATAATGGTTTTGCAATCGAGTAACAACCGCGGTGTGAATCATGTGACTAAAAAAGACAAAAACGAAAATATAAATGCCTAAAAGCACTGTTTTTGGCAGTACAATGCCATAGGTATTGATGTAAAAAACGTCAAAACCAAAATCACTTATCAAGAAAAGCATGGAAAATGACTAAAAATCAATTCCCAAATTAAATTCTTATGAGCTATTTTTGTTGTTATCATTATATTTGTCCAGACAAATTTACTTTTAGTAGTACCAGGCATTAAAATGACCAAGAAATAGGAGAAAACATGGATGGTCTCTTAATTTTTTTCATGACTGTATATATCAGTACATTAATTTCACATCAGTTTAGCCTCACAATCTGACGAATGAGGCTGTCCTGAAAAATGTCTGCACATGTAAAACTTACAGTATATAGATGCTGTATAAGGGTTGAGGTTCCACATTCATTTTTTGGTTCAAAGAAAACAAACCGGAGGAACAAAATAAGATGTCTTGGAGTTTTAAGGGTTAAATTCTCTCTTTTTTTTTTTTTTTTTTTTTTTTTTACTTGTCCTGTCCAGCATTGAAGCAAGCAGAATGGAAATCTGATTTTTGCTTTATTCTGTTGAATAAGTTTTGTTATTCTGCTTGAGCTTTATGAACATAAGGCTCCACTTGATATCATGTTTATTCATTTTATTTCTTTATTTAAACATTTGTCTATTACACCATTCCATTTCATACTGCTGGGCTCGACAAGGGAGAAATGAAAGTGAATAGAGGTAATGATAGAAAGTGAAACAGAGAGAGAGGGAGTAAGGAAGAGGAAGAGAGAGAGAAGAGAAAACATTAATCCACTTACACAGTTCACTGGCAAGACCTGTGGCACTGCGATCCCTAAACAACCAAGGTCTCTGTTGGAAAACAAAACAAGCAATCCCCTACAGGAGTACCTGCAGGTGGCTTAAATATCCTCAGATCATACAAACACACGCAGAACTACGCAGAGAAGAGGTACAACCTAGTCAGCGCAATGGGAAGTAGAGAAGAGGTACAACCTAGTCATCGCAATGGGAAGTAAAGAAGAGGTACGACCTAGTCATCGCAATGGGAAGCAGTGTCACAGTGTCAACATGCATAATAAAGGGTGCCCGGTGGTGATACAGTCATGCAGATGCAGCCTCGTCTCTGCAAGGAGGAGGAAGCCCGCAAGGCCTGCGACCCAGGCCCCAGCAGCCACCCAGAGGCCCAGATCCTACCTACCCCCCCAAAGAGCGGACATGCATTTCCCCGAAGGGCGGCTAAGCGGCCCCAGCCGGAGCCCCCGCAGTCTGGAGGCCCAGGCCTCAGCGGACGAAGACCAGCAGCTGCCGACCTCACCGGGCGCCGGGCGTCCCCCGGAGCGGAGACAGCGCCGGGCCCAGGGCCCAAGCGCCCAGGAGCAGCCACCCCCCCCGGACCCGGGCGGCCCAACCGAAACCCAGGAGGACCGGACCCCCCAGACGACGCCCCCCAGGGCAGGCCAGCCCCCACCCCAAAGTCCCTGATACACCTGACACCAGGCGCCACCACCTCTCCCACCCCCACCCCGCCACCACGCCCACACACACACTCCCCACACACCCACCTGGGCACTGGGGCTGAAAGATATACCGTCACCGCCCGCACATCGAGAACACAGGCACCCAAGACATCAATACCGCAAGAGGCAACCACATACAAGATACAGATCCCGCCCTGCGCCCCGCCCCCCCGCACAAAAAACCCCGGGAAGCCACAAACAAAACCGCACCCCCCACTGCAGCGCCCGGCCCCAAACCAACCCGCAGCCACACCGCACCGGCACCGGCACCAAGATGCCCAGCACGAATACCGAGGTACGAACCTCCGCCCACACCGCCCAGCCCTACCTAACACCTCCGCGTACCCCCCCACACACGCACACACCCACCCACTCCGCTCCGCCGACCCTACATACCCACACCTCACTTCCTCTCCACCCCCAACACTCCTCCCTCCACTGTCCACACCTACCCCCACCTCCTCATACCCTCTAACACACACATGCACTCCCCCCACATAACTGCACCAACCCCTCCCCACCCCCCCCCCACACATACGTTCCCACTCTCCCTATACCCCCAATACCCCATACAGTCCCCCTTACATGTCCAGCCCCGCCCATCCCTCTGACCCATCACACTCCCGCCCTTCCTTCCTTCAGCCCCCTCACGACCATCCCTACTAGACACTCACGAGCATGCCACCCCTTCCCTCCATCCCCCTTTCCTTCAACCACTTGCCCACATCTCCTCCCTCTTCCAGCCCAAGTTCCTCCCTCCTACATTCCCTCCTTCACACTCTCATTCATTATTCTCACATACCCACCTCTCTCTTGCCCATGCCCCGTGCCTCCTGAGTGGTAGCTCGGGCCGGGGAAGGAGCCGCGAGTTCCAAGCCCCCCAACACGTTCCCCCCACCACCACCCCCCCATCCCCCACCCCCGGACGCAGCAGGCCAGGCACTCCCCCAGGCCAGCAGATCCCCCGCAATGCAGCCAGCCTTAACCACTGGCGCGTGAAGTAGCCACTGTCCCCCCCTCCCCCCAGTAGCGCCCCGGAGACCGGGGTATGAAAGGACCCTGTCCCCCCCACCCCCCACTCATGACTGTGTGTGTAAGATGTGTGTTGTTTGCAGTTAAAACTAAGGGGCAGTGCCAAGTCATGCCGGAGTGGGGTCACGTAGGGGGCATGTCCCCCCAACCGGCCCCTCCCTCCTACCACACACTATATGGCCCGGCCCTCAGAAGTGGTTGTGAGCTGTTGTTATTTTATGTGTTTAGGTGTCTAAGTGTGGTTAAAACTGGGGAGTAGGTTGCCTCTAGACGTGGCAAGCAAAGGCACTTTGGTGCCCCTCCCTCACCACGCCCGCTTGACACGCTCCCCCTCCCCAAAACCCCTACGTGTGTGTGTGTGAGGTAGAGCAGGGGGGGGGGGGTCTTGGGAAGGGGAGACCAGGGGGGTATGAATTCCCCCCTGGAAGAAGAGCCGTTACCGGCATTAGGTACCCCTGCCTCCCGGATCCCCCCAGGGCAGAAAGGGCAGGCATGGCCGCCCCCACGGCCCGGCGTCCGGCGTTCAGCACAGAGGGGCCAGCCTCAGCCCCTGGGGGCGCTCGACCACGCCAGGCCAGGGAGGGGGAAAAGGGACGGAAGCGGAAAGGGGTCGGCGGAGGGGCCAGAGTCACCGGCCCAACATCCCCAGGCCTCGCAAACCCCCCAAGAGGCACGCAGAGCTGCTATTTTTTTTTTTTTTTTTTTTTTTCCTTTTTCTCCCCCTTTCCCCCCCCCCCCCCCCCCCCAACCTGACACACACAAACCCCACCAATGCACCACCACCCCCCCGCACCCAAACACCCATCATCCATGCACCCCCACCCACCCACCCATCTCCACACCCCCACAGGCAGCCACACACACACACAACCGCATTCACGCCCCCTCCAGTCACACACCCACCTACACATACCAAGGACGGGGACCGCGGGGCCACCAGCCCCCCCCACGCCACAAGTCCACCGCCCCCAGCCCCCGGACCACGCGAGACCAACCCGTACGAGACCACCAGCGCAGGCCAGCCCCAACCGACACAGCGGCCAGGCGGGACAGGCACCCGGCGTGGAAAAGACCCGGCCACCCCCGCAACCCCCCACCTCCACACACTAGAGCTGAACGATATGGACAAAACCCCACACCCCGACAGCCACGCCAGACACCCCAACATCGATACGACACGACATGACCACGGGTCCGCCGAAAACCAAGCACCCCGGCGGAAAGCGCAGCTCCGTCCGCGACCCCCAGAGCCCCACACGCAGGACAAGCACAGGGGAAATCCACACCCCCCCACACGGCCGCTCCCGCGACACCAACATCCCGGATGCCCACATCCCGACACAGACACGACAACGATACACCCCCCAGCCCCACCACACACACACCCCCACCAGCACACACACCCGCACGCACACAGCAGAGGCGCCCGGCGCAGTGACCAGACGTCACCAGGTCGTGAGGACCGGCCAAATCCAGAGGAGGCACGCCCCGCCGGCCCGCCCCCCCAGCGCCAAGCCGGGTCCCCCGGCCCCGGAGGCAGGGGCCACCCCGGAGCACCGGGGCCCAGGGCCCCCCCGCCCCCCCCGCCCCGGGACGACCCCCGGCCACCCGGCGCCAGCCGACAGCCACCGGCCAGGGCCCCACCAGCGACCCGCCCACCGCCGCAGAGCAGCCCCAACCGCTGACCCTCATGCCCCCCATCGGGCTGGATACAGCCCCGCCCCAGCGGCGAGGCAGCCCAGACCCCCCCCCCCAAGTCAACCGCCAGGGATCCATAGCCATCAAGCACTCGCCGGCACCCAACCCCCACATCGCCGAGGCCGCTCTCCTACACCAACGTTAAGTGATGGAGCTAATCACAGGGGACCAGAGGGAGTGGAATTCATCTAACTGGTTCTTAGAGGAGGCAGACATCATCTCAATACTGATATGGTCTACTAAGAGATTCCTAAACTGGCTAATGCTCAGATTATTTTTGGATTTCCAGTTTACCAAGATAGTTTTCTTTGCAATACATAATACAGTAAGTATCATATGTGCATAATTGGTTACCGTATTGATCTCATCCAAGTCCCCCAGTAAACACAGTGTGGGGCTTGCAGGGAAGTTACACCTGAGCCACGCTGACAGGTCATCACATACCTGAAGCCAAAACCTCTGGACAGGTGGACAAGACCACAAGGCGTGAAGATAATTGTCTATTGTATTCTCATTGCAGTGCAAACAAATATTTGAAGGTGACAGACCCATCTTGAACATCCTCTGTCCTGTGTAATGTACTCTGTGTAAAACCTTGAATTGTATCAACTGTATATTTGAGTTTTTAGTCATTAGGAACGTGTTTAAACATATCTGTGTCCATGTGTTTTGGTTAAGGGTTCTGGACAAGTCAGCCTCCCACTTCGAAGTTGGAAGGGAAATTGAATCATCCAGTTTTAATAATAATCTATATATTTTCGACAGTAGTTTGGGGATAGAGAGATTCAGGAATTCTGCTACTCTCTCCTGATCGGAGTCTGCAAGATCAGTTGGTTAGAGGTATATTTTTTGCTTAATATAGATTTAAGTTGATGGTATTCTAAGAATTTAGTACTATTGATCCCGTATTGTAAGGTAAGTGTATTAAATGACAGGAATTTTCCATTTTCAATGATATGTTGTAATTGTTTTACTCCTTTATCCTTCCAATGCACAAAATTAATCATTTTCTTGTTTTGTAAAATATCCAGGTTATTCCAGATGGGTGTGAGTTTACATGGAATAATAGAAGACTCGGTTAATTTCAGGAATTCCCACCATGCTTTCAGAGTAGAGCAGATGTTGATACTTTTAAAGCATTTATGAGATCTGACTGCTGAACTGATGAACGGCAAATCAGAGACATCCAGATCCTCACATAATGCTTGTTCTGTGTCTAGCCACGGTTCATCTAGATGGGTAGGTTTCAGCCATTTGGAAATAAATTGTAGCTTATTTGCTAGGAAATAATAATTGAAATTGGGTGAGTCTAACCCTCCCCGGTCTTTTACCTGTTGTAAGGTTTTTAAACTGATACGTGATGGCTTGTTTTTCCAAAGAAATTTGGAAATGTGAGAGTCCAGTGACTTAAACCAACTGGAGGAAGGTTTGGTGGGTATCATTGAGAACAAGTAGTTAATTTTCGGTAGAACTATCATTTTGATGGTAGCAACTCTCCCCATGAGTGATATGGGTAAGTGCTTCCATCGCGTGAGATCTTCCTCTATTGACTTTAATAGCTGGACATAATTTAACTTTATTAACTCTGAAAGTTGTGGAGAAATATTTATTCCTAAATATCTGATATTACCAGACTGTATTGTGGTGTTAGGGATATTTTGTAAAGTACAATTAACAGATAAAGCTGTAGTCTTGGTCCAGTTAATAGAGTACTCAGATATCATTGAAAATTTATTGATCAATGTGATTGTCTGGGAGAGAGATGTTGATGAGTTCTGGAGGAAAAGCAGTACGTCGTCTGCGTAGAGACTTATTTTATGTTCTAGATTTTTGCCGGGGATCCCTTTAATATCTCTGTCCTGTCTTATAGCGGCTGCTAGTGGTTCAATGAAAATGGCAAAAAGTGAAGGGGAGAGCGGGCAGCCCTGCCTGGTGCCTCGCTGTAAACAGAAACTTGGAGAAGTTTGGTCATTGGTCCTCACACATGCATTAGGGTTGTTATAAAGTATTTTTATCCAGTCTATGAAATAAGGACCAAAACCAAATTTATTTAATGTTGCAAACAGGAATTTCCAGTTAACACGATCGAAGGCTTTTTCTGCATCTAACGAGATGATAGTGGATTCCAGATTATGAATGGTAGCATAGTCTATTAGGTTAATCAGCCTGCGTGTGTTAGTAGAAGAATGTCGACCTTTAATAAAACCAGTTTGATCAGGATGTATTATCAGAGGAGTTATTTTTTCTATCCTTTTAGCGAGTGCTTTGCTGATTATCTTAAGATCTACATTTATTAATGAGATTGGCCGATAACTAGCTGGAAGTGTCGGGTCTTTACCTGGTTTTAATAATACGGTGATATTTGCTGAATTCATATTTGGTGGTATTTTCTGTTTCTCTTTATTTCTAGTATCATTTTATAAAAAGTGGGAGCCAGAATTGTCCAGAACTCTTTGTAAAATTCGACCGGATATCCATCTGGGCCTGGGGCTTTATTATTGGGCATATGTTGCAGAGCGTCATGTAATTCATTTATTGAGAGGGGTGAATCTAAAGCCGTCATATTTTCCTGTTGTAGTTTTGGGAGAATTAGATTATTGAGAAATTGATTAATATTCTCATCTGTGGGGTTTATTTGGGATTCATATAGTGTTCTGTAGAAATTTCTAAAGATATTATTTATCTGGTCAGGATCATGGCTGATACTTCCTTCTGAGTCTTTAATTGAGGAGATTGTCGCTTTTTCCTTGTTTATTTTTAACTGATTAGCTAGAAGCTTTCCAGACTTGTTACTGTGATCGAAGTTTTCTAAACGAAGTCTTTGAACCAGGAATTGCGTTTTTTGGTCTATTATTTTGTTTAACTCAAGCTTGAGTTTCCTTATATCATTCAGCATGTGTTCCTCCGGGTTGACCTGATAGGCTTCTTCTAGTGATTTAATTTTGATTTCTAATTCTGAGGTTCTTGCAGCTTCCTTTTTTTTCTTATGAGAAGAGAAGGAAATTATTTTTCCTCGCATTACTGCTTTACCTGCTTCCCAAAGGACACATGCTGGGGTTTCTGGTAAGTCGTTGTTCTCTAGATAAATGGACCATTCTCTTTTGAAATAGCTGATAAACTCAGGATCTTTCAGTAATGAGGTGTTGAATCTCCAACTCCTTGTTGTTGGTTTAACAGTTTTATTTCTCAGAGCTACTGATACTGGTGCGTGATCACTGATGGTTATTGGGTGGATTTCTATTTCTGAGATTTCACTCATCAGTGAGCTGCTGATTAAAAAGTAATCTAATCTAGAATAGGAGTGGTGGACCGCAGAATAGAAGGTATATTGTCTCGTGGTGGGGTTGAGTGATCGCCACGCATCACAGAGGCCAAAGTCCTTCATGTACTGTTTAACAATTTCTAATGACTGCCATCTTTTACTGTTTCCTGCTGGACTAAGCCTGTCTATTTCTGGATCACACACTATATTGAAGTCTCCGCCCAGTATTATTGCTCTATCTGAGTACTTATGCAAAGCAGAGAAAAATGAGTCAAAGAATAATGGGTCATCGATGTTCGGTCCATATAAATTCGTAATACATACCTTAAGATTCTGAACATTTAATGTGACTATTATAAATCTGCCTTGTGGATCTCTGATTATGTCATCCATTTCAAATTTTAACCTGCTATTAACGAGAATAGCTACACCTCTTTGTCTAGAATTATAACCAGCTAAATACACGTGTGGAAATTGTCTTGTCTGAAGGAGCTCTGCTGAGGGATTTGGTAAATGTGTTTCCTGCAGTAAAACAATGGCTCCCTGGAGGTCTTTAAGCCGATTGAAAATTTTTTACCTCTTATCCCCTGTGCCAGCTCCGTGCA
>JALJCO010004231.1:0-15500 GCA_023101725.1 Atherinomorus stipes
ACTAGCATAGCCTCGGAGCACTACCTTACTTATTTGATATATAATGGAAGCAAGTGAAAACTACTCAAGTCTTAAATCAATTCTTAGATTTAATTACCTGATCAGTCTCAGGACACTTTCATGAGTTATTGCTTGAATTGATCTTTCATGATACATCAGAAAAACCACAAACAATAACTCGTTAAGATACTTACAGAGGATTTTATTAATTCAGTTCATATATGAGATAAAGTTTCCACAAGATATATACAAGAAAGATGTGAGCATGGATGATCAATCAAAAGTTATTTCCAGAAAGAAATGTGAGATGATATGAAAATGAAACATAAATTAATTAAACCCTCAGTTAATTAATAAACAAGTCGAAAGAAATGGAAGGAAGGATTTCTTAATCCAACTAAACAAAGTTAAATTGGGTCCCAAAAACTCTCAAGCTGGAATTAATCAACTATCACCAACTTCTTGTGATATCAGATCATATTTCATAACAAATGAGAGGGATTTTCTCAGAGGTTTCAGCTTGACTGAGATGATTGACTCATGCTCTGGTTCTGCTGGACTGTTCTCCGATCCTTTGGAAGACTTTCGGTGGATGGACCCCCTAAAATCTTCCCGATCTCCTCCTGGAAGCCTGGCCCGACTTTACGGGCTGTTAGCTCAGTGGTGGTTCTGAGCCCGGCCCCCCTCTCTCTCTCTCTCTCTCTCTCTCTCTCTCTCGCTCTCTCATCCGTTCCCCAGAAATGTGCAGCTTCAGGACTGTCACAGAATGGCTGATAGTAAAAATACTGACAGATAATCACGAGAGTGATTCAAAAATCAAAAATGGCTTTTGCTGGAAAAGGTACAAAAATATGTAACTGGTTTGATATAAAGGTTAAAGTCATCTTCTTCTCTATCACTAAAAGTGATCGATGGTTCTGAACTCTGTTGAGTTCAGGGCAGGTTTGATCTCATTCTTCCCCCATTGTTCCAAGTTTGTTCTCCGTTGGTTCTGCCTTGTTCTTTCTTCTGAGTGTTTAGATTCATGTTCTCATTCTCTCTGTTTAGAGCTTCGCGCTCTGCCTTGGCCATGAAATGTGGCTTGCAGCTTGTCAGCAAATAGGAAGCTGACAGAGTCAGGTTTCATCCAATAATCAGACACGTTTCAGATGAATCATTTCACTATCAGTGAAGTTTAATGGTTATAAGCATCTATTTCTTTTTAATTTCTCTTTGGAAATATCAGATCTATACATTCATGATTACATCTGTGAATTCTAAGTGATGCATGTGTGAAATTTGGATCAATAATTCAAACATGATGAAATAAAATTAACACAATAAAATAAAATTCAGCAAAGACATGAATTATCTGAATTAATAAAGGCATTAAATAAACAAATCAGATAAACAGAAAAACTGGATTAATGTTGATGATTTTAAAGAAAATACATGTTAGACATCATTTGATATGAGAAGTCCATTTAATGTAAAAGTGAATTTCAGCAGTGGGAGTAAAGTGTCCCTTTTCTCACTCTTTAAGCAGCAAATCCCGGAATGTATGTGATGTGAATTTGGGGAAGAAATATCTAGTTACTAATCACTCAAGTATGTAACAAGTTGCACAAAAGAAAAGTTCTTATCATTACATTAACATGAGCTTACTTTCGTAATAATATAAAACAGTTTTTGAAAAATAAGAACACATTACAAAATTGCCTATAAGGGAACAGCAGGTCGTAAATACTGTGAAGGAGGTTTGCCTATGGTATCTCCAAGCTTGGAGGATGGGTTCAAAGTTCTAAAATTGGCATTTTGTTTGTTTTACTCAAATCCAAGTTCTGTCCTGGTCAGATTATGGAGTCTTTGCAGATGTGGTCATCCTGAGTTGCCCTCAGGACCGTAAATTAGGGATTGGTCAGAGAACTCCTTAGGACATCTGTTTTGAATCCAACTGTGGTCTTTATCAATCAATAAGTGTTCCAAAGCATATAAGTGTGATGAGAGAGCCCAGGTGAAGGCAATCAGTGCAGTCCTCCCCACTAATTGGCTCAGCTGCACTATATAAGGGCAGTGATGTCACCAGGTGGCAACAGGCTGCACTGAGAGCTTGTTCTCATTCAACTGCTGGTGGTGATGCAGGAAAGAGCTTTTGGCTTCTGTGTGAGTCCCTTGAGTGAACCAGCACTGGTTCACTCAAGGGACTGCACTGATTGCCTTCACCTGGGCTCTCTCACCATATTTGAATAGATGTGTGTATCCTTTTTTGAGACCTTTGGGTTTGAGAGTCACTAAAACTTACTTTTTCAAATAATACAGTATGTACATACACAAAGAGCTTACTGTAATTTGGGGATTTTAAGGATAAAGTAATTAGTTTAAATGTTATCTAAATGATGTCATCCACATGTGTGCTAAAAATGTTATTATAAATGTAAAAAAAAAAAAAAAAAAAAAAGTTCCAAATAGGGTTTCAGTCAACCAGAGAAGATAATACAAAATCCCACAGTAAATATCAAGTAAACCTTAGCCTCTGAGCTTCCTTTCCCACTCATCACATACTGATAGTCTGTCATGGGGCCCTGATCAACTCTGAAAACAGAGACCCAAAAGAGTCCTTTGGGCTCTGCTGGGTGCTCAGTCTGGTAACTTTGTAACAGATGCAATGATATTGATCCATTATAGAATAAGTCAATTTCTCCTTTAAGTGATCAGGACAGTGCCTAGCACAAACTAAAAAATATGATTATTAGAAATTTAAAAAAAAACAAATAAAAGAACACACAAAATAAATAGAAGTTTTTGTTGTGTTCTGATTTGAAAAATTGAAATAAACATTTCATTCATATAAAAGTCCAAATTAACCTTAATTAATATTAAACCATTAATGGGCTATATGCCCGGCTCCACTACTTCCTGAATTTCAGACAGCACCTTTGCTTCCTGTCTTTCATTACTGGACAAACTAATTACTCCAGGTGTGTCTGGCCAGTTACTGAGGTCAGACACACCCGGGTTGATCAGTTCATCCAGTCACAACAGACAGGAAGCAAAGGTGCTGTCTGAAATTCAGGAAGTAGTGGAGCCAGGCATATAGCCCATTCATTCATTCATTCATTCATTCATGCAATCAAATTCTATTTGTAAGCAGGTTTCAAACAAGCCATAGGTCGGCCAATGATCAGAGGGTCGGCGGTTCGAATCCCGATCCCCCAGCCATATGTCGTTGTGTCCTTGGGCAAGACACTTAATCCCCCCTTGCCTTGTATGAATGTGTGTGAATGTTCTGGTGGTGGTCAGAGTTTATATAGATTTTAAAATATTTAATAATTTTATTTCTCTATATCATGGGAGATAATAAGGGGGTGTGGTGGGTAAATTTTGGGATTTGGATTGGTGGGAAGTTTTTTGGTGGGGGAATAGGGGTTTTATTTGAATACAATGGAAATTTTAAAGTGAATGTGTGTAGAATTGGTCAATGGATTATGAATGATAGGTGGTGGTTTGGTGGGTTTTCACAAATAATGACCTGTACTAACCATAGGGGGGGATTTTTGGTGTGGGTGATGATGTCCTATCAGGGGTGTAACAATCTGATTTTATTAATAAATTTTCCTATTTTTTGGGAAATCAAGAAATTTTGGGTAATGGCCTCAATCTTAACAGTCTGGGGAAGTGCTCACTTCTAACATCCGCTCGCTCCGCTATCTCTCTGTGTGAATGTCAACAATGATACACTCCGTTTCTATCTCAGGGGCAAGGGGGGTGCCTCTCTCGGTTAGGCAGGGGATCTCTGTTTCCCTCCAGACACCTAACCAGGTCTGGCCCTTCCTCCCCCCCACCCCTGACAGACCATCATCTCCCCCACTCTCCCTCTCTCACTGAAATTCACCGACGAGATGATGAGCCTGGTCAACATTGGGCTCAGATCTAGCCCAAGCAAGCTTCTTTATCCCCCCATACACCCCCTACCAGATAGGTAGGGGGACTCTTAACCCCCTTGAAGTCTGGGGTGTGTGGGGTTGGGTTAGAGTCATAAACTTTCCTGAGATGTGGGACCTGTTTAGAGGTTTTACTATCCCTGTCCTGATATAAGGGAGAAATGTAGTCTGTCAGAAAAGAGAGTCATTATAAGGTTTTTATCTGTTAAAGTAAACATACAGCTGTCAAAACATGATGATACTTTGAGAATGTTAAGAGGTTTACTAAATGTTGATTTTAGAGGAAAATCATTTCTAATCAATGATTTTATCACTGAATATAGCTTGATTTATGTTTTTAACTGGACTCTGGTTACATGAAAATGTCATTCGTCTTATTGGGCAGCCTAATTTCAGTTTCATCAGGAGAGAGTGAAGGGGGTGGGGGTTGTTTTTTGGACTCATTCCAGTGTAAACAGTTATCTTTGGGATTTCCTTCTTTGTACGTGGTTTACGTGAGGCCTCATCCAGGTCATGTTTTTAAATACTATCGTCGCCCAAATACTGTGAGATTTTAATGATGATTTTACTGAATGTTATCTGTGTTGTGGGGATTTCGACATTTGTTGTCATGGTGATTTTAACATCCATTATGATTGTCATTGGGGGATAAAGACTGATTACACTGGAAATTGGTTGACCAGATGTCAAGGCCACACACAATAGGGGGACACACCTTAGATCTGTGATCTCGGGGTTGGAATTTCTAGGTATGGTGTGTGTGTGGGTGTTTGTATTGTGTTTTTTGGGGTATATCTCAGTGACACAAATTCTCAAAGGGGTGATAAAGTGTATAACTAAAATACAGTGGATTTTTTTCCAGGCCCTCTCTCTAACACTGCCCTGCAGGGGTTAGTCAATGGTGGTCATAGTTTAATGCTAACATGTGAGTGTCATGGATTCTATTGCTCCTATTAGGTGGGTTATCTCTGGGGAAAATTCATGGAGAAATTCCAATGAAAATGGAGTGTTTGTGGGAGATGGAGAAAAAATAGGTATTATGACATCTATAAGGAAATTTCATTTTATAATTTCAGTGGGAATACAGGAATTTATTCTTCTGCATCACTAAAGTCATAATGCTCGGCCTGTTTGTACGTCAAGGCTAACAAATTCCTCCTGGTCAGTAGCACCTGAATTTTATTCCCACCAAAGCCTGCAATGATTTCTACAAATTACAGACAAAACTAAATTATTAGACAAGCTGTTGGTTAAAAAGAGGTTAGGTTTAGCATTGTCCACAAGTCCAAACACCATGACACAGTTTTATCCCATTACTAGAAAGAACTGGAGGACATCTTTGCATCAACTGAACTCCTCCTCTGCTGTTTGACATCCTGCATGGTTTTTTAGGTCCCAAAGATGGAGTCAGATCTGTTCAGATTGTGATCCTCTCTGTGGTGTTTTCCAGGTCATAAAAGTGTGTAAACTCTTAAGATAATCTAGCAAGACAAGATGGAGTGTTGGTGGATTCCAATCTTCCATTTTTAGTAAGATTTCACTTAAACAGCCTTTCACAGTAAATGACTTTTTAGGAAATAACTGGAGGATGTCTTCCGTGTTTACAACAAGCAGAGATGTCTGATAAAGTCATGAAATGATATATGTCTAAATACTGACACTGAAAATGTCGTGTTGGTTTTTGGATTCGGTGATTTGATACAGTTGACTACATTATATTCTCCAAGATGGGAAGTGGTGGTTTTCTGTTTGTATAAACTGTTAAAACATACTCTGGAGGAGTATTTGTGGGTATTACATCTGAGAAAATACTGTGGGTTTGGGTCTTCTGGGGGCTCTTCTATTTAACATCTACATGCTCCCATGGCTCAGGTTATAAAGACAACAATACACATATGGCAGATGACACACATATATATTACAGTATCCCAGGGGGCTGTAAGGTTTGGTAAATATGATGGTTAATGCTGGATGCTCAATTTCTTCATGAAAAAACAAATGGGTGATTGTTTTTGGAAAGAGAAAAAGGTTAAAAGAATTCAGTCCATCCAATAAAAACTACCAATCAGGCAGAAATTGGGTGTAGGATGGATTGTGATAAATTTAAAAACACATCAAACGATCACTAAATCAGCTACTATCACTGAAGAACATCTCAAGGATAAAAGATTCTGATGTTAGAAAATCTAAAAATAGTCCATCATTCATCTTCGTGGTTGATCATTAAGGTCTTTACTTATCTCTACAGTTCTGAGCTCATTCAGCTCATTCTGTTCTCCACATCTCTCTTTTCCCTTCACTGCCTGTCCATCAGAGAATAGACTTCCAGTTCGCGCTGGTTCATAAAGCTCCGAATGGTTAGGCCCAAAATACATCAGTGACTCCTTGACCCACTATGAACCTACTAGACCCCCAGGTCATCTGGATCCGGCCCTTTATCAGTTCCCAGAGTCAGAACCAGACATGGAGAAGCTGCGCTCAGCTTCTATGCTCCATGTCTGAAATAAACTCCCAGAAAGTCTCAGATCAACTGAAACACTTAGTTTATTTAAATCCAGACTGAAGACCTACCTGTTCTCAGCTGCATTTACGTACCTTATTCAAAAGTTCAAATCCGCACGTCTCTGTATTCTCTCTTTAATCTTAAATGCTTTTAATTCTGAATCATGTCGAATTGTTTTTTTGTTTTTTTTATCTCCTTTTGCTTATAATGTTTTATGTAAAGCATTTTGAATTGTTCTATATAAATGTGCTATAAGCAATAACTTGCCTTGCCTTGCCTTGCCTTACAGTAGTTTGCACTATGTAGTAGGTGGCGCATACCCACTACTAGGGATGCACGATAAACATTTTTTAAAACTGATACTGATCAATTTCAGCTCCTAAAGGCCGATACCGATAAAATTCCAACTTTATGGGTTAGTTGTTCTAAAATAAAGGGGAAAGTGGTTTAAGAGTTGGGGCCTCCGTGGAAGCAGCAGCTTTCTTTCCCTAATCCCAATATCTCAGCTTAGAAAGCAAAGTGGGATTTTCAACTTCTGATGTCCAATCTTTACAATTCAACTTTACTGAATAAGCGATGGGTAGTATATATCTGACTTTAACAGGAGGCTATACCTGGTCTGAAGGTAATTATCGACTCCGATAATTATTGTGTATCTTTACATGCAGCTGTCTGATGGACTTTATAGGTAGACCTGTATGGACAGTAATACTGAACTTGTAGACTACTGAAGAGTTGAATGCATGGATAAATTTTTCTTGTCCTGCTGAGACATCAGTCCTTTAATGATGCTGAAATTAGGTCTGAGTCAGGACTAGTCCCAGATTTCTGTCTTGTTAGTTTTTATGGTAAAAATCATTGGCTGATTTTCTTCATATAGCAGCACTTTTAAAGAGAAAAACACAGAGAATCAAACATGTGATTAATCCTAATGAAAATTTTAATCAGTGCCCATCAGAATATGATTGTATACTGCTTGTGTTAGTTTTAGTCTTACGTCCCCCCTGAGATAGCCTTTCCCCTCTTAAATAAAACTCGGCCCCTCCAGTCGGAGGGGCCGTAGGCGCAACCAGCTCGCCTTCCGTTCAGTCTGCCCCAGGGCAGCTGAGGGCTACATACCCTGTTTACCATCACTACGCATGACTGAGGAGAGAATGAATGACGGAGCTACTGTGGAGCGCCTTGAGTTCCTGGATGGGAAAAAAGTGTGATGGCAACCTAAAAAATGAGTAGCATAAAGGGCGTTACATAATGAAAAAAACAGTGTTTGCATTTTGAATAGTTTAAAATCACAATTAAACCCACTACTACACCCACACAAACACGCACCACCAACAACAACTTAATATAAATATAAGAAAATAATCTGGCTTGATGCTGCTGTGGAAATAATATTTTGGGGACCTGTCTACATTCGGAGCCACTAGAATTCACGAAGGGTGCCACCACATGCTGGGACATGCTATCCCCATGGCAACAACCCTGCAGACCAAGCAGGTAATGCCCCTGGAATGGGCTATATACACGTACCCCACTACTTCCTGAACTTAGTAGTGCTGCTTCTGTTTCCTGTCTTTCAATATTCCAGGTGGGTCTGGCCTGAGGTCAGACACAGAAGAAAAAAAGAAAAGAAAGAAAACACTGTGGATGCACAGAAGAAAAGGTAAGAGCTTTAGATAATGCACTCTGAAAAAACCAGGGTTAATAATTGGTTTGGCTTGTACCTGCTTCTGAGCTCTGAAGGAGAAGCTTGAAGTTGAATAGGCTAGCTAGAATGGGGAGGCGGCCATTAGCCTGAGAGGGAGGAGCACTAAGTTTGAATACTGTTGTTTTCAAACAGAAACGCTGGAGGGACTTCGGGCTCTACCTTTAACTATGTACAATAAAACAGAATAAGTGGTCAAGGCCTCAATTGTTCTTTCTACAACACCACTCTCTGAGAGTCTTGAATCAAAACTGATGCTACCATATTTCCGCAGTTTTTTGATCTGTCTCGGAGTGCTGCAAAGTGTCACTGGCAGCTGCTGTTACCTGTCTGTGTTACAATCTTGTTTAGGCTTTAGCAGGAACCTGTCCATGTCTGGGAAGCCCTTCTTTCTAGCAACACATTTTTTTTGTCCACTGTCGGATTTTTTGTGCCGTTTCATGTTGCACTTCCTGCCAGGCAACATGGAAATATTACTCTGACAAACATGGACCTGCATTAAAGTCCCGCCTCCGAGGTTGATTGACATTTAAGTCATTCAAATCAGCTGTTGGGTTGATGACACAATCGCCACACAGTTCATGTTAATAAATAACAGACTTTAACACAAAACAGCTGCATTACGGGACAACATCCTAATTTGCTGGGACATGTGAAAAGTCATGGTAATGTCTGGGAGGTCTGGTCATCTTAGAGCCACCGGATGGTGACCAGAATCTCCTCAAAGCCGTCCCGGAAGTCGGTCTATATGGCCTCACCGATCCCTCCCATGTCCGAGTTTGCGAGTAGCACCTAGGCCTTGTCCCTATACCCGCACTTCCCACCCTAGCGCTCCTAGAATGCGCGCGCTCCCGTTGAGGGTGAAGTGCGTAGTGTGTCCCAATTCTCCAGCGCTGCTCGAGGGCGCAAGTCCATCACGCCCCCTTTGCACCCTCAATCCACACTTCAGGAGAAGGGTCTATCTGTGGCTCGCAAGACAGAGACGTGTCGAGTGACGTCACTCGACGACATGCCCACCAGGCGTATGAGAGCACGGTAAAATCTAGCCCTACCCCTGACCCTTCCCCTAAACCTATCACGCCCCGCCCACTGTGTGACACGCCCACTATAGGACACGCTCCCTGGGTTGCAAGCCGCAGCTAGATACACTTGATTTCAGATGTAAACATTGAAATATTTCATCTTTATGCTGTAGGTGGAAATAATTACTGAAGTTTGCCATATTACTTTGAAATATACTTTGAATATTAAAAATTCAAAGCATTTGAATAATAAATAGATATCAGTTTACTGATAAAAGTAGCTAAATTAACTTTTTAATTCAAAACTTTATTTGCACAGTGTAAGTCCAGTCGAGATGCAGTGTCTTTAACAAGGGAAAAAACTGTTTACCTGACATAGTTTAGTTTAGTTTATTATGGATCCCCATTGGTCTTCACCAGTGAAGACTTTTCTTCTTGGGGTCCAGATCAATATAAATTTTGAACATAATCAATAAAAAACACAGGTTAAATCAAAATACAATATTAAGCAAACATTTTCAAAGAAAAAAGCAAAAACTAAATAAGTATACAATAACAAAGCATCTATTTACAATGAAATTAAGAATAGAATAATTATGTAGCCATACAGTACTTCCGTGAGCCTTACAACTCATGTGATTAATACAGGTCTCAGTTCCCAATGTAACTTAAAGAACTTATACATGTTTTTATGGACATGTGGACATTTATGGACATTCTATGCTAACGATAACAGTCACAGAGCTGACAATTTAATCATTATTATACATTTGTTTAGAATGTAACAGTTATTTAACCTGTACTGGTGAAATTCTACAGCCATCTCACATAAATTAGTTCAGTAATTCATTTATTTATTAATTAAACTTGTGTGGATTTCAAAACATATATTTTACAAGAACAGATTAAATTAACTTTATTCAGTTTATGTTTGAAAATGACATTTCTTCACCAGGTCAAATCAAATCAAATCAAATCAAGATACTTTGTTAATCCCCATAAGTATCTTTGATTCTGGTGTCCCCAATACTGAAAGTACAGAGATGAAGCTGAGTTTGGCAGCAATGACATGAAATGTCGTGGTGCAAAATGGAGGAACCATCACTGTCCCAATTCTGCCTTTTTCCCGCACTTGCAACCTGCACACTCCAACCCTTAATGTGCACTTCTGCCAAGTGCGCACTTCACTCTAAGGGTGTAGGTTTAGGGTGGGTATTGGGACAGGGCCCTAGCTGCAGCCGGAGCCACTACAAATCGAGCCCCTATATCACGCCCCTTTACAAACCACGCCCACCGTTGGAGTGAGTGGAACCTAACCCCAACCCCTCCCCTAACCCTAACGACCACCCACCCATATTTGTACAAATAACACCCATTTTCATGACACGCCTCTGGGTCTGTAGCTGCAGTTGGGTATACTTGAGTTTTTCCCTCAGCAGAGGAGGGTCTATCTGCAGCTTGCAAGACAGAGGCGTGTCGTAAAGTGGGCGTGTCATCGAGTGACTCGACGACACGCCCATGAGAGCATGGTAAAATCTAACCCTACCCCTGACCCTACCCCTAAACCTAACAAGACCTGTCCACTATGTGACATACCCCTGGGTTGCAAGCCGCAGATAGATACACTTGCCTCAGTGACTGCCAGAGCCGTCAGCTGCCACAGGAGTCCCACAGGCCAGGAAGGCGTGGTGGGGACTCCCTTAAACTTGTAACGGCATCCTTCACCGCTGGTGTTGTCGTGGCGCAACCCCTTCTGGTAGCTAAACAGAAGTGCTGTTCATTTAAGAATAATAGAAAGAGGGGGGGGGGGGGGGGGGGGGGGGGGGGGGGGGGGGGGGGGGGGGGGGGGGGGGGGGGGGGGGGGGGGGGGGGGGAACTAATTTGTTGACCTTTGTCATCGTACAGACCTTAAGTGTGGATGTCCGCAGCGTGGTGTTTGCAGTCAGGCTCCTCGTTGGTCAGCCTGCTAGCAGTGGCTGAGCCAAGACGATGCAGCGGTGAAGAATCACAGACGCGTCGCTTAAGGTTACACGTTTATTACAATATAACTGGTAAAATACGGCAGAGGACTGTGTCGTCAGTTCCTGTACGTGTCTCAGCGGTCAAAGCAGGCTCCCAGGTCCAGCTGTCTGTAGTCCGCGCTGCTCTTGCTCACGTTCCGAAGGACCCCGTCTTCCTGTTTACTGTGATACTTTTATAGGACCCTGTCAAACCCCCTCCCCACCTGATATTCAGTCTGGTGTGAGTCGTCTGTGAAAGACACGTCAGCTTGGGATCTAGGTTCATAATTTGTCATGTCGCCCTAATTTATCAGTCGTCCTTGTCCTTGTCATAATCTTAACAGTATATATCTATAGAGTCAGACTGTCTGCCCGACAGTGTCCACCAGCAAGTTCGAGGATTACCGCCTCAACAGGCACAAACAACTTTACAGCCACAGCTCCGACAAGCAGCTTCAGCTACAGAGGCGTGAAACACAACCCGTTCTGCTCGACTACCTAAACCTAAATGCAAATGAGAACTGGTGGTTCTTCAACCTGGATTTTAAAACAGTGTTTCAGCTGATCTGAGACTTTCTGGGAATTTGATCCAGACATGGTGCATGCAAAGTTGAATGCAGCTCCTCCTTGTCTGTCCTGACTCTGGGAACTAATAAAAGACCAGATCAAGATAACTTGGGGAGTCTGGTAGCCAAAGACTGGTTAGCACACATGACCCCTCACCCGGAGTCTTGGGGTCAAATCACACCTGGGCCCTCCTTGTTGTGCACCTTAGAACATGGCGCCCGTGGTCTCGGCCAGCCGTCCGTCGCTCTCCGTTCTCTTGTTGGTTTTTCTGTTCCTGTCCCCTCGTTACTCGGGGCGTGATGTCGCTACTGGTGTACGATCGTATGGATCTTCTCCTTATCCATGATTCGATGCTGAAAACGCCGATCTGGAGCTCTGATGGCCAGTCTAAGGTACCGCCGCCTCTCCTGGCCGCGATACCGCCCTACCTGCGGCGTTTCCCTTGTTGGCGCGCCCGCAGATCCGGCCGCCGCCGAAGACGTGGGAAACGTGGAGGAGCCATCGTCAAATGGAAATTACTCCACGGATCTACCAGTCTTCCCTCCTGTCGTCCTCCTGACGAACCGAGACCCCGGTGTCTCCGGCCGATTCTTCCAGACTCTGGCGTGTTTACCTTTCCCCGCCGACCGGCGCGGGCTTCCAGCGGGGCTGTGTCCCGGGAAACCTCCGGCCGCTGAACCGCGCTTCCTCCTCCGGCTCCGCTGACTCCTCACTCATCCAGATGGCTCTGATCAACATCAGATCTCTGTCAAACAAGACCTTCATCCTCAACGACTTTTTCATCGCGGAACCTGGATTTCCTCCTCCTCACGGAGACCTGGCTGAAGCCCGGCGATGACAGCGCCCTCGCGGAACTCCTCCCCCCCGGCTGTGCGGTTCTCAACTCCCCTCGCGCGGCTGGTCGTGGTGGTGGTGTTGCTGCTGTTTTCAAGGATGGTTTGAGTTGTAGGCTGTTACCTGTGGATACCTACTCCAGTTTTGAAGTCCAGCTGATGGTTCGATCTCTCCTGCCCTGTACTGTGCGCTACGGTGTACCGTCCTCCGAGGACCAGCAAGGACTTTCTTCAGGAATTCTCTGAATTTCTGTCTGAGTTCACCCCCAGGTTTGACAAGTTTCTGATCTGTGGCGACTTCAACGTACATGTCTGCTGTCCTACAAACCATCTGGCAAACGAGTTTAAGAGCCTCATCGACTCCTTTGGCCTCACCCAGCTGGTCACCTCTCCCACTCACGAGCGTGGACATATCCTTGACCTAGTCCTTTCTTACGGGCTCTCGGTCTCCATCAGGGACATTTCTGCTGCCACCTTATCGGATCACTTTCCTGTCATCTTTGATGTGGTGGCCCTTCCTTCCTCCATTAAGCCTGCTCTCCAGCCCGCAAGCGGCGAGCTTTTACCCCAGCTACGGCTACCGACTTTGCTGCCGCCTTCCAACACCTCGCAGCTGCTTGCTGCCAATGACTCGCCCCCCCTCTGCCCCGACGTCCTGCTCTCAACCTTCAACTCTACCTGCTCCGATATCCTGGATTGTATTGCTCCCCTTCGCTCTGTTCCATCCTCCACCAAAAAAGATCCCTGGATTAATGACCATATCCATCTGTTAAGACGGAAATGCAGACAAGCTGAACGTCGCTGGAAGAAAGATAAGTTGCATGTTTCCCTGGGTTTGCTGAGAGAAAGTGTGACCACTTATCAGAAAGCCATGAAAGACGCTAAAGCTAAGTATCTGTCATCCGTTGTAGCAGCAAACAGCTCACATAATCCCAGAGTCCTATTCAGTACCATTAACTCTGTCATCAACCCCGATGTCGGTCTGTCAAATACTTCCCCTGCTACTGCTGATGAATTTGCTGCTTTTTCATTGAAAGTTCTGTCTGTTAGGAAAAGCATTGCTGCTAGCCCCTCCTCTGTGACTGATGTCCACACTGCTCCTGTACAGGTCTTCCAGCATTTTGGGACCATCTCTTCCTCACACCTGAATGACGTTGTTAGCAGCTTGAAACCTACAGGTTGTCCATCAGACACTATTCCGGCCAGGTTGCTAAAGAGGTTTTTGTTTGTTGGTCCTTGTCTACTTTTTCCTTTTCAATGCCTGTCTATCTCTGGGATCTATCCCGGCTGCCTTCAAGCATGCTGTGGTCAGGCCCTGTTTTGAAAAAAACACATCTCGATCCTCTCCTGCTACAAAACTTTAGACCAGTCTCCCACCTTCCTTTTCTCTCAAAGCTACTAGAAAAGCTTGTTCTTAAACAATTACAGCCCTTTTCTAGAACAAAAAGCCCTTCTGAACAGGTTTCAGTCTGGTTTTAGGGCTCGCTATTTTTAGTACTGAGACAGCTCTGCTAAAAATTCATAATGACATCACTCTATCTGTTGATGCACGTAATCCCACCCCTGCTGGTCCTCTTTGACCTCTCTGCCGCTCTTGATACGGTCGACCACACTGTCCTTATTTCCCCTTGGAGCACTCAGTTGGTATCAGTGGGACTGCACTCAGGTGGTTCAGAAGCTATCTGTCTGACAGAAGCTTCTCCATTGCTACCGATGATTCCTCTCCTCATGTTCCACTCACCCACGGGGTGCCACAAGGCTCAGTTCTGGGTCCTCTCCTTTTCCTGCTGTACTCTGCTGCCCCTTGGCTCCATCATTGATAAACACAACCTCTCCCTTCATTTCTATGGCAGACATTCAAATCTATCTTCCACTGCACCTGACCGGAAATCACACTCCATCATACACAACACTTTTAGACTGTCTAAATGATGTGAAATCATGGCTTGCGCAGAATTTTTTTACATCTTAATGATGCCAAGAGACTGATTTCATTTTGTTTGGCACTCCAACCATGCTTGGCTCCTTCCTCACACGACGGCACTTCTATTCCCTCCCCCAAGTCCTACGTGAAAAGCCTTGGAGTTTTGTTGGACAGTGGCCTCAGGTTCGAAAGGCAGATCAGCGCCACCAGCTTTTTCAACTCCGTCTCCTCTCGAAGGTCAAACCTTTCCTTAACCGGGGGGACCTGGAGACGTATCCATACTAATTAGTACTTCGGCTGGACTACTGTAACGGCCTTTTCGTTGGCCTGAACCAGGCTTCCATCGCCCTCCTGCAGCTCGTCCAGAACGCTGCTGCTCGTTCTCTGGTGTCTGGTCGCTGTTCCAGGCGAGAACATATAACCCCCGTCCTATCTTCCCTGCACTGGCTCCCCGTCCGCTTTCCGAATTGATTTTAAATTACTCTTGTTTTGTTTTTAAAGCCCTCAACGGCCTGCCCCCCCCTTATCTGGCTGACCTGCTGGTCCGCCGGGACCCCAGCAGGGCCCTTCGTTCCGCTGGCCAACTTCTTTTAGAAGTGCCGAGAACAAAGCTAAAGCAGTGGGGCGACCGCTCGTTCTCAGCTGCTGGCCCCAGATTGTGGAACTCGCTGCCCCCTGACATTCGTCTCACGACTGAACTGGGCTCTTTTAAATCTAAGTTAAAGACATATTTTTTTTAGTCTAGCTTTTAATTCTAACTAGTTTATTCATTAATGGTTTTTACTCTCTCTTAGGTACACCCTGCACATCCCCCGAGTAGCCTGTTCTGATTCTCTGTTGGTTGTTTTCACTCTTAACTCTTTTTTGTTCTTCACTTTTCCTAGTATTTAAGTTTGCATTTTTATGTTTTGCATTGTTGTCTCTTTTTCTGTTACCCTGCTGTAAAGCACTTTGTGTGTCCAATGGGTACTGTAAAGGGCTATATAAATAAATTTGATTTGATTTGATTTGATTTACCTTGCCACA
>JALJCO010004232.1:0-14378 GCA_023101725.1 Atherinomorus stipes
CCCCTTGGAATGAAAGCTACAGCTGTCCGATAATATGGTCTGGGTTTGTAGCCACCCCAGTTATCTCTATCTGCCTCTGAATTGGTGTGGACATTTTCATCTGGCCTGTTTCCTGGAGACCAGGTGTAAGCTGACATCACTGAGCATCCACGTGCACATTTGCTCAGGCACAAGAGGGCTGCAACAAAGAATGAGCTTAAAGTACAACTTACAGCTGGCCAGAAGTTTCACTTTGGTATTGGAGGTCTGTGTGTGGTTAAGCTTGCTCATACTCTTAATGATGTAGCTATGGATTTAGAAAACCTCACAGCTCTGGTGGACATGGGTTTTGGGTTTTTACGCCCTGAATTACGCCTTATGACCCTGCAAAAACGTATGGTCTTAGACTTATTGTTAGCTCAGCAAAGTGGCACATGTCGGGTGATTGGATGCATGCTGCACCTGGATCTCAGATTCTACAGCTAATCTGACTTCTGTACAGCAACACCTGCGTGACCTGCTGGTCTCCTTGGGAGCTAGGAACTCTGCTGATGGTGGCCCAGGCTGGGATGCCTGGGCGTGGCTGACTTCAGGTCCCTGGTATCAGCTGCAGCTCAAAAATGTGCGCACCTATCATAGTGGTGCGCATCTTGTTCTGTCTGTTCTCATCCTGAGTGTTGCTGTGTTTTCAGAAAGATGATCACTTATGTGGTCGGTGACACAGTTTCCCAGTTCGTGCTCACACCAGTGGAATGAATATTTGACCGACCTGTTCCTGACACTTTCTATGACATGTAAACGGGATGTACAGTACAAGTGAACCTTACATGATCCTCTTTATGAAAAACCATGCCAAGTGTAAAAAGGTGACCACACAACTGTGTCTCCAGAGATATACACACATTCTGTTATTGATCATTTTCATTTCTGTTTTTCTTTCACAATATTTTCATATTTTATGCTCTCTTTTAATCATTATTACTCCATTTTACTTTGATTACTGGACCTTTCAAGGTTGAGAATTCCTGCCTGATTTCTAAATGTATTAATTATTGCTCCATTATTATGCATTGATTCATCTTATTTTGTTGTTGTTGCTCACTGGAGCACATTTCATGATCATTACTTCAATACGTCCTTGCACATTGCTTATTATTTACACGTTTGTCCTGCTGTAGTTGCAGAAAGAGCAGCTTTTTGCATGTCTGAACCGTGTCTGCAACATGCAAGCTCCTCATGAGAAAACTCATTCACCGACCCACTATCTATCTAAATTTTACAGTCTGAGTACGTTAAATTTCCTTAGCTCACTAGTTCCGGCTCGAAGGACCAAATTGTTGGAGAAATTCAGTGCTGTAAAATTAGGATAGACAGACCAGCAAGGATCGGTAAATGAGTTTACTGAGGGGAGGAGCTTGCATGTTACACAAAAACAAGATACAAACTGAAGAGAGCAAAGCTCTACAGGATGGAGCAGAAAGTTGTCTGCACATTCAGTATAAAAGTGTCTTTGTATTAGCAAGATGAGACATGCAGTAATCAACTCCCAGAAATGACTGCATGAAACAACGACATTATCAATCAGCAACATAATCAATAGGTAGATAGATGATCATATCAGTGATAACTCAGAAGAAAATAAAGCTATAGTAGCTGTATCATTATGATAATTTATTCTAGCAAAAAGCAAATAAATAAAGAAATGAAATTTTTATTAGGAAGGCAAGTTTGATGCAAATTTTTAAAATCAAGTACATTACTACAAATAAAAACTAATATGTATAATAATTTTTGTATCGGTAATAAATACTGATTTTAAAAAAATTCGAAGAATCTTGTTGAAAGAGTTTTATGTGTGTCACTCCTTTAATGATAACTACACTTAGATGATTTGGGTAATATACACTTGTGAATATTTTTGTTAAATTTCGTTTGCAGTTCAGTCAAACAGACATTTCAGCAGGTATCACATCATTTAGAGGATATATCATTAGACTATATTTGAGTTTTTTCCTGGTTTTTCCTGAATTTATTTCTTTTTAAAAGTTCATTTTGATGCTCTTTTAATGCACTTTTGCATCTTTGAGTCTTTCAAGGCCCTTTCAGCTATTCTTCAAATATCTTATCCATCTTCAACCACCCACAGAGCATTATGATGATTTCAGTTCAGGCTTCCACCTCATTGCAGCTGTTTTGAGTAGTTACAACCTTTTCAATGGTTTCAATGATTTATGTAATGCACTTTGAATTGTCTTGTACATGAAATGTACTGTACAAATAAAGTTGCCTCATTTTGGATGGATATTACAAGGAATAGATGAAGAAAAACTTGGAAAAGTATTAAAAGGTTTTTAAAAAATAATAATACATGATCAGTGGAAACTATAAAGGAGGTTCTGTTAACCACAGTTCTTTTTTTAAAATAATGGAAACAGACTTAAAAATGTGAAAAACCACTTCCTCTTTGACCAGATGCTGATACTGTAGAAGACAAAGAAAGCTTTTCTTGACGCACACTTGCGGAAGCTAATGACTACAATACTTAAGTCAACAGAGGGAAAGGAAAAGGCAGACATAAATCAAAACACATTTCAATTAACACACAGGCAGAAAATGAAAACATGAACTGGATCATAAATTGTCAGAAAGGCGAGCATTTTTCATTCGTTTTTCAGTTAAATGGCTGGCGTAAATTGGAGATGCATAATATCTGAGCCAGCTACAGTATTCATTGTGGGTTTAAGTAATAAAACTCAGAACTCTGTTACTTTAAATATGGAATAACTTTAAAAGTGAAAGACAAACTGTTTTTTTTATCAACATTTAAAGTAACACTTTATCAAATTATAAAATGAGACATTTCTTGCAAATAAAAAACAGAGAGAAAAGACATTTCAGAAAGCAGTCAATAAATATGAAGAAAAAAAGTGTTAATGCTTTAATAATCTTGAGTTTCTTTTCAGCCAGTTTCAGTTTTCCTGAGTAAGATTTTCTGCTATTCAGAGTGGATGTGTGGCTTTTGGAGTCCTTGGACTCATTTTAGTTGTTCTGTGTTGTGCTGTTCCTATAGATGGTGGTTTTCAACACCAGACCCCATACAATGCAGGTCACAAAACAAATTGATGAGGGATCCTACAAGATAATTGGTCATTATTTATATAAAATGAAGACGAATTACAGAATATCTTTTAGCTTTTATAAAATTGCGAGTTCTTGTAGCATAAATCTGGGTTCTGAACTGTTTCATACTAGTGGCTAAAGGGAGAAGTGGTACATTATACTTTTTTTGTGTCATGCTTGCTATTTTTCCGCGTTGATCTCACCTAATCTTCATAAAAAATTCATAATGAGGAACATTGACAGTAAAATTTCCACCATCAGGCTTGGATGATGCATGAAATGACCCACTGTCTTTCTCTGTGTTTACAAAAATCGATATGGCCTAATGGCCTGTGGAAGATGTTTGCAGACTTTAGTGGGCAGTAACTATGCATGCACGTGCACACACACACACTTCCATTTCTCTCCAATTCCATGATAACTGCCTGGCAAGACAAATGTAGACAGTAACAGAAAAAAAAGTAGACAGTTGCTCACAAATTGTTTCATAATCTACATTCACGGTGAAAAAATGATACAGATATGTTCATATTTAATGAAGAAAATACAAAAAAGGACAAAGTTAAAAAGGTATTTGGATGCTGCTTGTAAACATCCTCAGTTTGTCTTACCCTGTCATCTTATTTGGCATTTATGTTCAAACATTCTTCTAACTGAAACTGATTTTGTTAGGTATCTCTCCAGAAGATCATTTCACAATGCACAGAAGCAGCTGGACTATATAGAAATTCCCTTGGCACTCTTGTAAATATTAGGATACAAAAAAAGACTTCATTAAAAACTTTTATTAGGTCATTGTGTGCATATTTGTCTCTTTCTATTTGGGAGAAAATCATCCCCCCTTTTCCCCCTTTGAAAAAAAAAATCTGGTAAAACAGTTTGTGGGTGTTTGTCTTTTTTCTGCAAGTGTTTTGATCATTACTGCGCACTTTTCCTTCCATGTGTTTGTCCCTTGGTTCTTGGATAACTTCCAAGGCCTTTAAATCAGCCAAACTTGCATCGCGACTCGTATTATGGTAAACAGTCAGTGTCTCCTGCATCGCACGGTTGTAGATCACAGACGAGCCTCCACCAGCTGGATGCTGAAAGGAAACTGAAAGGAAACTGAAAGGAATTACAAGCAGACTCTCGCTGGACTTCCAGACAACTAAATATTCTCATTCTGTGGGTCTAATGAAAAACTGTAAGTGAACTGTTGTATTTCTCTCCAAATAAGACCGTTCTAAAGCTTGAATGCTAAATAACCAATTTGTAGAAAATTTCATATGTTCACCACGTGCATTATTTTTGCCATTAAGCTAGCTGATCTGTGATATACCCTGTTTAACTGTTAACCTTGGCAAATTAAAACAAATTACACATTAAGCAAGTAAGTGTTTGTTACAGTTATAAGTTTGGGCTGGGCACGAGCAGGGCGTGACATCAGCCATTTTTGCTCACCAGCAATTGTGACAAGTGGTTTTCTATTTTCACTAGCCACTTACAAATTATGTTTACCATGATTAAAGCTGACAATAGCATGCTAAAGATACTTGAACTAGATTTACACTGTTTATGACTCGTACACATTCAAGACTAAATAAAATGTTTAACGTTACAGGTCATTATCAAGCATTCAGCTCCGAGGTTTTGAGTAAAGCTCCTTTTTATATGAAAATACCAGTGTTGTATAAAGTACCCAAAAGCCATACTTGAGTAAAAGTAAAAGTACCTTACTGGAAAATGACTCAAGTAAAAGTGGAAAGTCGCCTGCTAGAATATTACTTGAGTAAAAGTAAAAAAGTAGCTAGTATTTACTGTACTTAAGTATCAAAAGTAAAAAGTACTGTTAATAAAACGCAATCAGAAATTTGAGTTTAACATTTTCTTTATTTCTGTTTAATTTATTTTATAAGTTTTAATTTGCAAAGTGCAAAGGAGTTTCAATACCTCCTAACATAAACCCAACCATATAGAAAAATACTGTACACACAAACATCCTTACAGACCTGCGTGCATGCCTACCAACATTCATACCCACGTGCATTCAATGTATAATCATTCCTAATATATTCTTGGTTCTCTTTGGAGGTGATGCGAACAAACCAAAAACTTGATTGATTGAACTTTAACGTGACTGCAGTGCTGACAGTGCATGAACTGTCCATCCAGTCGTTACTGAACCCTGAAAAACTTTTTGTTCAACCTCAAAAGAAGTTGTGTCTCAAAATGGTGAGAACTCAGTCTCGCTCTTCTCGGACTGAAGATCAGACCAGGGATGCTGAACAGCCGTTCACCTGCTGCTGAGGTGCAGGTAAAGGTGTGTTTAGCTTCAGAGATTTGCTGCACAAGGCTGCTATAGTGGCTGCTAGTCCCACTACAACAAAACAAAGATTGTCCATTGGCTGTTAGGTTCCTTGTTATTTTGTAACGAGTAACTAAGATGCTCAGGTTAATGTAATTGAGCAAAAGCATTGATTTTTCTCGGAAAATGTAGTGAAGTAAAAGTAAAAGTCATCAGAAATAGAAGTAGTAAAGTAAAGTACAAAAATGAAAAAATACGACTTAAGTAAAGTAACGAAGTATTTCTACTTAGTTACTATACAACACTGGAAAATACGCAGTGAAATCATATAGGGTGGTTTCTTATTGCATATTAAAAGTGGTTCAGGGGAGTACAAGACTAATTTAAAAGAAAAACTTAACCAGAAATACCTAATAAGAAACTGTTTCAATATTTCTTTATAGTAAATACGAACAAAGAACAGAAAAATCTGACCACAAAAGACTTCCTCCATCTTTTCACCACCATAGCTTCCGTCCTACAGTCGCTGTCAGAATGATTAACAATAATGATAATGATAATAGTCATTACTGTACATAATTTGCATTCGCCCTCGGTGATTGCCCACTTTGCCCATAGCGAAAAAAGAGATTGGAAAATACATGATTTGATTGGAGTTCCTGTTTTTCTATCTATGTTTTTAGAAATGTGTTTTCATGTGCTTCACATGCATGTTAAAATCAAGGACATTTCAAACGTACTGAACATCAATCAGGTTTTCCTTTCATGATTGGAAAGAACAACCCCAAAAAAAGTACGACAGTTCCCTTACGGTTGATGCTGATACACAAAATAACGCAAAAAAGAAAAAACAAAAAGTTTCAGTGGGGGTTTCAGCAGAATAAAACCTCACAGAATTTTATAATATACAGTGGGTACGGAAAGTATTCAAAACCCCTTTAAACTTTTCACACTTTGTTTCATTGCAGCCATTTGCTAAAATCAAAAAAGTTAATTTTATTTCTCATTAATGTACAATCAGCACCCCATCTTGACATAAAAAAACAGAAATGTAGAAATTTTTGCAAATTTATTAAAAATTAAAAACTGAAATATCACATGGTCATAAGTATTCAGACCCTTCACTCAATACTGAGTAGAAGCTCCTTTTGAGCGACTGCAGCCATGAATCTTTCTTGGGAATGATGCAACAAGTGTTTCACATCTTGGGATTTTGGATCTTCTGTCAATCTTACATGCAGATCCTCTCCTCCAAGTTCTTGTCAGGTTGGATGGTGAACGGTGGTGTTCAGCCATTTTCATGTCTCTCCAGAGATGCTCAGTTGGGGGCCGGTCAGAGCTCTGGCTGGGCCAGTCAAGAATGGTCCCAGAACTGTTCTTAAGCCGCTCCTTTGTTATTTTAGCTTTGTGTGAGGGTCATTGTCTTACTGGAAGGTGAACCTTCGGCCCAGTCTGAGGTCCTGAACACTCTGGAAGAGGTTTTCCTCCAGAATATCTCTGTACTTGGCCACATTCATCTTTTCCTTCAACTGCAACCAGTCACCCTGTCCCTGCAGCTGAAAAACACCCCCATAGCATGATGCTGCCACCACCATGTTTCACTGTTGGGACTACATTGGGCAGGTGATGAGCAGTGCCTGGTTTTCTCCTTCACATACCGCTTGGAATTAACGTCAAAAAGATCAATCTGGTCTCATCAGACAAAAATCTTATTTCTCATAGTCTGGGAGTTCTTCATGTGTTTTTTGGCAAACTCTATGCGGGCTTTAATGTGTCTTGCACTGACTTCTACCATAAAGCCTGGACTGGTGGAGGCTGCAGTGATAGTTGACTTTGTGGAACTTTCTCCATCTCCCTACTGCATCTCTGGAGCTCAGCCACAGTGATCTTTGGCTTCTTCTTTACCTCTCTCACCAAGGCTCTTTTCCCATGATTGCTCAGTTTGGCTGGATGGCCGGGTTCAGGAAGAGTTCTGGTTGTCCCAAACTTCTTCCATTTAAGGACTGTGGAGGCCACCGTGCTCTTAGGAACCTTTAATGCTGCAGAAATTCTTTTGTAACCTTGTCCAGATCTGTGCTCCTCACCACAATTCTGTCTCGGAGCTCCTTGGACAGTTCCTTCCACCCCATGATCCTCATCTACTCTGACATGCACTGTGAGCTGTAAGGTCTGGATATAGACAGGTGTATGCATTTCCAAATCAAGTCCAATCAGTTTATTTAAACACAGCTGGACTCCAATGAAGGAGTAGAACCATCTCAAGGAGGATCAGAAGAAATGGACAATCTGTGAGTTAAATATGAGTGTCACTGCAAAGGGTCTGAAAACTTATGACCATGTGATATTTCAGTTTTTTCTTTTTAATAAATTTGCTAAAATTTCTACATTTCTGTTTTTTTTCTGTCAAGATGGGGTGCTGAGTGTACATTAATGAGAAATAAAATTAACTTTTTTGATTTTAGCAAATGAAACAAAGAGTGAAAAGTTAAAAGGGGGTCTGAATACTTTCCGTACCCACTGTAAAAGCCACAACAAAAGTAGCCAGAAAGACACATTTCCAGGGCAGTTTTCATGGGACTTTGAGAAGGGATTACTCAGAAAGTATGCAGTAAAAGTACTTGATAGTAGCTGTGGTGATAGTCCATGAAGTACTGAGTCCAGCAGTACCATTGCCTTGGACTACTTATTTAAAATGAGTGTTTTATACTTCTGCAAAGATAACCAGAAAGACACATTTCCAGGTGTTTTCAGGGGACTTTGAGATGGGATCGCACCATCCCCCCCCACCCCCACCCTCTGTTGATGCGACAATAGGGGATTATCACGCTTCCGTGTTCCGAACTTCCGGTTAGAGGGTCCACTCTCCGGCCCAGTTCAATGTCCCTGCTTTACTTCATAGATAAGGTGAATAAAACGCCAAACCTACTGAAATTTTCACGGATTCCAGACTGAAGTGACACAAAGGAAGAAGTGGATCAAAGCGATTAACCAGAGGAAGGGCCGAACCTTTATAATAAAACAACGTAGCATGTTTGTTTGTAGCCAGTGGGCATTAACACCTGCATGCTAGCATTAGCCAGCGAGGTTCACCGACGCAGCCCACCTTTTATAAGCCTCTTAAAACACACAAGCATCTGAAAGCGTCTCTTTTCTTGGCAGTCCCCAGTTGTTCTACTGGAAACGGGGAGGTACAGACCCGATTTTCAGATGTTTGTGTGTTTTAAGACGCACAAATGTGCTACTCACGTCAGTAAACGCTAGCTGGCTAATGCTAGCATTTGCTGTGAAGTGCCAGTGTTGTACTCCCACCGGGCGACAAACAAACGTGTGTTTTATTATAAAGTTCGGTTCTTCACCACGGCGAATCGATCGCTTTGATCCACTTCTTCCTTAGTATCATTTCAGTCTAGAATGAAAACTTGAGTATGTTTGGAGTTTATCCGATTTAAACAGTATAACAGAGCATCCACAACGGCCACTAACATGGCCCGGAAGAGGAAGTGCCCAAAATCCGGGAACTTCCGGTAAGCGATGATAATCCCCTATTAGCATAGTTTCGTTCATGAATTGCGCACTGTAAACGGAGGTGCGGCTGGTTTAATTCACGTAAATGCAAAGAGGCGGCTGGGCTTGACCGCAGTGCAAAAACTGTCTGCACCAAGTTAGTAAACTGATCACTGCAGCAGCAGCTCACATCCTCCAGACTCTTGCGCAAAACGCCGCCACAGAATCAGTTTAGTGTCGGAGAACAGTTCCATCTTTATTCTCATTAAATTATCCTGTCATTATTATTATTCCGTCTGGAACAAACTCCCAGAAAGTCTCAGATAAGCTGAAACACTTAGTTTATTTAAATCCAGGTTAAAGACCCACCTGTTCTCACCTGCATTTACATAGATTTTATTCCAAAGTTAAAATCTGCACGGCTCTATGCTCTCTCCTTTTAATCTTAAATATTTTTTTAATGTTTATCATTTTTAAAATCATACTTCTACTTTTTTGTTCTTAATTATTTTCCCATTTGCACCCTGCTGTAGTTTTTATGGTTTATCTAAACCACTTTGAATGGTCCTGGTAGTAGGGATGGGCGATATGGACAAAAAAATTTATCAGGATAATTTCTCTTATTTATCATGGTAACGATATATGACGATAAAAACTATCAGCAAAAATATTTTGTATTATAAATCTGTCACTAAATTCTGTCTTGAAAGCCCTACAAAATATTAACAGCCACTAAACTATAACAATTAAGTTCAAGTAATGCACCTATATTATAAAACTGTATATCAGCTCATCTCCATCCCATTGAGATGCTGTGGCATGACTCAAAAGACGGTTCATGCTGAAAAAGCTCTCCTTTCTGACAACAATTGACTCATGGCTAAGCCCCGGCCCCCTCCACTCACTTGGACAAACAAACATTCGGTGACAGGCGCTATGTGACATTTCGGGAGATGACAGCTGTCAACACGGACAACAGACGCGTGATCAGACAGAGAGATCATGACAAGATAAATTAAAAAACATAAAAACAATACAAACAAACAAAAAGAAATTGTTCAGAAGTCTTAAACTGGGAGTAGAAATCAGCTTCCGTGAATCTCTGGATGTGACTCGTGTCGTTCCCTCAGTTTCGTGCACAAACTGCTGCACGGCTGCTGTTGTTGTGCCAAAAAGTGATCATCTGACAAAAACTGATCAAACAGCCACGGAAGCGGAGGGGCCTGGCTGCAGCTTCGAAGCCAGAGAGGCGTGTCGTTATCGACGTGTCAACACCACACCTGTACTACACGACAGCGTCTTATGTACCGTTACCACGTACCAAAACTAGCATGTTTAGCTAGCGTTAGCCAACTTAAACTAACGTTAGGGAAGGTAACTGCTATTTCTTTCAAGCAAAGTGACAACATGTTGCCTCGAATACGATGTTGCCTTACCTTAGAACAGATGTAGACATCCTTGTTCATTTTATCCACGTTCAGTTGATGTTGTGGTCTGCCGCATATCTTTGGCTTGATGTGACTTGGTAAAAGGCAAAAAAAATGCGCCCTGTCACCCAGCCTCTCAGGATACCTAGTATCGGAGTTGCATGTACCCCATGCACACGTTTGACCATTTTAAACTAAAAAGAACACATAAAAACGAACAAAAACGGACTAACTTCAATGCATTTCAATGGACGTTCAAGCAGAGAATGTCCGAGTGTATGGGATAGCTGTGCGCACTGTGATTGGCTCATCGCGTTTGGGGGCGTGGTTTAGCCATAGGTCAATTCTGCAAAGATAGTGGAACAAAATTCCTCCACAGCGCTGTAGAAGACTCACTGCCAGTTATCACAAACGCTTGATTGCAGTTGTTGCTGCTAAGGTGGAACAACCAGTTATTAGGTTGAGGGCAATCACTTTTTCACACAACTTTATACTTGAATTTACAACAAGGTATAGATGAGGAAAAAGGAGTTTATAAAATTTGGAACTTAAACTAAACACAGACCTTACTCAGTGGAAACAAATAGGTCGTGTGAGCCGAAGGTATGGAAACTCAGCCAAAATGTAAAAGACACCTCCTCTTTGAGGGACTACTGCTACAAAGATACTACAGGAGACAAAAGAACATTTTCTTGGCATGCACTGCAAGGAAGAAAGTCATTGTAGTACTTTTTAAGTCAACTGAAAGTGAAAGGAACAAGCTGATATAAATTAAAACACATTTCTAACACGAGACAGAAAAAAACAAGGAAACCTCAACTAAATCATACATTTTCAGGAAGGTAAGGACTTTTTTCCTAATCTCTTTTTTGCTATGGGCAAAGTGGGAAGGCACCCAGGGTATATCTAAAATATACAGAAAATAAAACATCCTTAGTGCAATAAACCCATGAGAGAAGTGAAGAGTTGTTATGATGAAAATATATTAATTATTAATATGTTAGATTGTTACAAGCTGCTGATCAATGATTGAAGTTCAGGTTTAGCTGTTTCCACATATTTTCTGTCTTTGCCCCTGCAACTTCACTTGTGCTTCACATGCATGCTCATTAGTGCATGGTAGCATGGTCAAAATTACGGTTACTGCCTAAAACTCTGGTTCTGCAGTATGCAGCTGATACAATATAAAACGCACCAAGTTATTATTGCAAAGCAAATAGAAGAAATGATGATAATTATGATTTAAAAAAGAAATTTCAGGAAGCAGCCAGTAAATTAGGGCTGTGCAATTCATCGAAATTTGATCATGATTTAAATTTTTGTGAATAAAACGATCTCCAAAACCCCTATAAATCGAGTTGAAACTTTTTGGGGGGGGCCATTTGTCTTTACACAATTTCTGAAAGTTATTAGGTTAAAGTTCATTTCAGTGGCTTCCACCCAGGCAGTTTGTTGGGTGTCAAACAAAAATGTTAGATTTGGAATCTTCCAGCATTGCACTAAAGCTAACAAAGTTTATTTTATGTATATATATATATATATATATATATATATATACACACACACACACATTATTCTTCAAATATAGAGAAACTGCAGAACAGCTAGGTAATACATTGTTTATTTTGGATACATGTGTGTTTTTCTACATTTTTTGCATAATTTAATGCTCAAAGTATATTTGTTTCATTCATTTAATATTTCATACACTCCAAAACATCTAAACGGGTACATTTTTTTGTAGCCTATATTTTCAGTTTGAACGTTTTGCATAAATTATTAATGAAGTGGTGTTTGATAGAGTAAGAAATGCTAAATTAATGCATCGCGTAAAAGAGCAATAATCGTTTGAATAATGTTATTTCAATATTGATCAAAATAATCATGATAATGATTTTTTTTTTTCAATAATCGAGCATCTCTACACTAAATATGATTCAACTTAATCCAAGAGAAAAAAAAAAAGTTATGTGTAATGTACGCAACGAGGCCCAGTCTTTTGGCGGGCGGGATTCTGTCCCACAGTCACATGCGCCCACCAGTCAGACAAAGGGACATCCCTGTGGCCAAGTAGCCAGGGTGCACGATCTATCGGAGGCATAGCGACAGGACCCCACTGTCACATTTCTCCCTCTCTTTCCACAAGCACGTCCTCATGCACCATGCAGGCTGCCACCCATCCAGAATCCACGGAGGAGGCAAGGTGTACACACAGTTAACTGCTTTAATAATCTGTCATGTTTTTCTCTTGTTTTCTTTTTTCTCCCAGTTTTGATTCACCAGAATGGGATCTTCTGAAGTTCAGATTGGATGTGTGGCCTTTGGAGTCCTTGGACTCATTTTAGTCACTGTGTGTGCTGCGCTGTGCCATTGGGTGGTGGTGGAACCAAACATTGAATCCCACGCTGGACCCCACCTTGGACCCCACCCTGGACCCTTCCCTGGACCCTTCCCTGGACCCATGAATATACAGGTAAATTAATGAAGGAACCTACACTGATCCTACAAGACCAATCTGTCATGATTAATATAAAATTAAGAGAAATAAATTCCATAATGTTGTTTTGGCTTTTGTAAAATTTGAGGATCTTGTTGGATAAATCTGAGTTCTGTCCTGTTTAGTCCTTGAATTATTAATGTAAGAATGTGTGTGAATCTTTCCGGTGGTGGGGGAGGGGCCGTAGGTGCGAAATGGCTGCCACGCTTCCATCGTTACTACATGAATGAGGAGTGAAAGAATAATGGACTTACTGCAAGCGCTTTGAGTGCCCCTGGTAAGAAGTTACGGGTAGTTACTGTAAACTACGGGTTATAATGCATTATATAATATATATAATATATTATATGTTATAATGTTCGAAAATGTGCAAAATCAGGTATCGCACCTTTAATAGAGGCTACATAATTTTAATGTTTAATAATCTGAATATTTTCTGAATGAAGATTTGCAAAAGTATCACAAATTCATGTAAACTTGCAAATCTTCACCACCATACATTGTGTTGAGTCATTCATTTATTTCATTTATCTTGCACACATTTCTACATCCAGCTGGATGCCCAAAGTACTTTTACAGAGCAGGACATCAAAAAACATGGCTAAAAACATAAACATAATCTCTAAAAAGAGAAGAATTAATAAGGCGAAAATAAGAGAGAAAAAGATTAAGAAGGAAAAGCCTGCGCCAAAAGATGGGATCTGAGCATGGTTTTAAAAGACATAATAGACTTACAAGCGAATACCTGAGTTCGAGGGGGAGTGCGTTCCAGAGGCGCGGGGCAGCAACAGAGTAAGTTCCAGCACCCCTGGAATTGCACCTGTGTCTTGGTACCTCCAGAAGGGATAAGGAGGACCACCCAAGAGATCTTTTATGGACGTGGCGGGACAATAACGCAGAGAGGTAACTGGGAGCAGAACCGTGCAGCGCTTTAAAGGTCAACAACAAGATTTTGAACTGAACCCTGTAGCAAACAGGGAGCCAGTGAAGACCGGCTAGGACGGGGGAGACGTGCTCATAAAGGGCCGAGGAGTCGGAGAGAAGACGCGCCCCAGCATTCTGAACAGCCTGAAGACTTTGTAGGGAGGATTTACTGAGGTCAAAAAAGAGCGAGTTGCAATAATGGAGACGTGAAAAAATCAGGAGCTGAACAAGTTTCTTAAGGTCGTAACTGGGAATGTTCGATTTTATCTTTGCGAGCATCCTCAAGTGAAAAAATGAGTTTCTGACAACTATGTTTATGTGTTTGTCGAACTTTAACGAGTTGAGGGCGAATGATACTGGAATTTTGGCCGGTATCTGATATGCCGATATTCCAAAACTCATGTGGCCGATAACTGATATCGATACCAATATTAGAGCTGAAAAAAATAAGCAGTCATTGCTTAGCGTTATCGCTCAATTTTACTTACAAAATCTTGCGAGATTTTATCGTTCTGTTACAAAATCTCACGTAGATATTTTGTGTATTCTCGCAAGATTTCTTAACAGAACCGTAAAATATCGCGTGATTTTGTTAGCAAAATAGATTGATTCTGCTTTTTTTAATGTCAATATGATAACAGCA
>JALJCO010004233.1:0-17592 GCA_023101725.1 Atherinomorus stipes
GCTAAAAGTATTCAGTATGACGTTGGTCCACCTTCGCAGCTAGAACAGCTTCATCTTCTGGGAAGGCTGTCCACATGTTTAGGAGTGTTTATGGGAATCTTTGACCATCTTCAGAAGCACATTTGTGAGGTCACACTGATGTTGGACCAGAAGGTCTGGCTCTCAGTCTCCGCTCTAGTCATCCCAAAGGTGGACTATGGGGTTGAGATCAGGACTCTGTGCAGGCCAGTCCAGTTCCTCCACACCAGACTCTTATCCAGTCTTTATGGACCTGCTTCCTGCACTGGTGCACAGTCATGTTGGAAGAGGAAGGGGCCAGCTCCAAACCTGGTCCCCACAAAGTTAGGGAGCATGGAATTGTCCAGAATGTCTCGGTATGCTGAAGCATTCAGAGTTCCTTTCACTGAAACTAAGGGGCCAAGCCCAGCTCCTGAAAACACCTCCACACCATAGTTCCCACTCCACCAAACTTTACACTTGGCACAATGCAGTCAGACAAGTACCTTTGTCCTGGCAACCACCAAACCCAGGCCTCCTTCATCAGATTGCCAGATTTAGAAGCATGATTGGTCTCCTCCAGAGAACGCCTCCACTGCTCTAGAGTCCAGTGGCGGCTGCTTTCCACCACTGCATCCACGCTTTGCATTGCACTTGGTGATGTACGGATGGATGCAGCTGATCACCATGAAGCAGCTCATGAAGCTCTCTGTCACTGTTCTTGAGCTGATCTGAAGGCCACGTGAAGTTTGGAGGTCTGTAGTTATTGACTGCAGAAAGTTGGCCACCTCTTCACACTCTGCGCTTCAGCATCCACTGACCCGCTCCATCAGTTTACGTGGCAGACCACTTCATGGCTGAGTTGCTGTCGTTCCCAAACACTTCCATTTTCTGATAACACAGCTGACAGTTGACTGTGGAATATTTAGGAGTGAGGAAATTTCACTAGTGGACTTGGTGGCATCCTATCATAGTTCCACGCTGGAATTCCTGAGAGCGACACATTCTTTCACACATGTTAGTAGAAACAGTCTGCATGCCGAGCTGCTTCATATATACACCTGTGGACATGGAAGTGATGGAACACCTGATTCCATCATTTGAATGGGTGAGCAAATACTTTTGGCAATATAATGTATTTAATGAAGGTTTTCTATTTTCATTTTCATTTTTATCTTATTTATTTTACTCATCACCGAGTACATGGTATAAAGCACAAACTTCACACCATAAAAAGAAATATATTATGTTCAACAATGGCAGAACTCATTGAAAAAGAGGTGGGACCTTTTTTCAAGAAAGCACCCAATTCATATATTATCTTTGGTTGATCAGACTGAAGGATCATTAGGAGTTTATACATTGATGGATGCTGCCAGTAACAGTTTGCCAAATACTTTTGTCTATATACGACAACTTATACACGGTTACATTCAACTGAAACATAAAATTCATCTCCTACACAACCATTACAGCACAAAGGACAAGTTCTCAGCTTCTTTCTAGGCTCTTACATTGACCGGTTACTGTGGGAATTCTTGTGTTATTTGTTCTGAAATTACATGTGTCTGTTTTCACATAACAGATATTTTTCGGTTTTATATTCTGATTTAATTTCAGCATAAACATACTGATCTTTCAGGGCCCGTTCCAATTTTTTTTAAGCCATCTATTCCTCTTGACCATCTCTTTGTTCTTGTTTCATCACAATTCTGTCCATTTTTTTTAATCTCTTAAAGGTAAATACAGGCTTTTTTATGCAGAGTTGTCAACCTTTTGCACATAAAAATATATCCATGTTGCTGTCAAACATCACTGCACACACGCTCCCATTTGTGGTTGACACTGGCATGATTTATGCAGGACGACCACTAGAGGGCAGTGTCGAGTCCAGAGTTCACTCCAAGTCCCATCAGTTTCACATTAGCAGCATACTGTGGCATAAAAATTGAAATGAAATGAAAAATAGATTAAAAAAATACTATCTGCATGTGTTCGAGGTGTGCATACTTTTAACACACCTGACTCAAATGAATGACTCATCAGCAGGCTTGCAAAGAATATGATGAGTGGTTCAGTTAATTTGCATCAGGTGTGCTGAAGTTGGTGAAAACCAAAGCGTGCAGGGCAGTGGTGGTACTGGAGGACCAGGACTGAGAAACACTGATCTAAACTGATTGTTTGACTTTCAGTCTAACAATTGTTCTCTCAAAAACACATATTTTCATACTATGAGTCATCACATGCACAATTATCTGTTCAATAATGTCAAAATACATCTAGAACATGATCATCATCATGAATCAGAGATGTTGATAAGTCTTTGACCTCAAGTCCAAGTCAAGTCTGAAGTCACTTTCAGTAGTAATGAGTAATCTGACATGCAACGCCTGCTGACTGGTCTACTTAAAGGACTCCATTATAATATCCAAGGAATTAAAAATGTGTACTCACCCTTTACCTCCCAGCAGCCTGTAACCTCACTGTCAGCTTTACCTGACAAACACTCTGTCTCCCACTTCTGGATAATTTCTTTGCTGTACCGAATAAAGAAAACCTGGAGATGAACATGGAAACTTGTTCAGACGAGTACACATGCTCTAACTTATCCAAGAGTTTTAATGTGTAGAAAAATCCATCTGGACCAACAGAGGATTTTCTAAACTAATCCTGCAGTTCAAATATATGAATATATGAATATGAAAATATGAATTATTATTGTTTTTAAAACTGAAAGTGTTTTGAGGGAGAGTCTGAGTGGAGTCTGAAGTCTCTGGGAATGCAACTGAAAGAATAACTTTCTTTTTTTTTCAACCTGGAACTTATTTCTAGGAGTTTATACGTGCATTTACTCACCAATAATGTTTCTGCATCAGTTCCTTAAAAATGCTAAACTTTTTTTAAATGATGCTTTGAACCAAGCTGTAAACATGTTTATTTTGCTATAGACATGTTTTCTACTGTAAACATATTTATTTCTGCTGTAAACATATTTATTTGTTGGTCTTTTTAACATGGCAGTCTATGGAGATTGACTCCCTTTTGCAGCCAGTATGCAGCAGTCTTCCCGTTAAGATCACGGCTGTTATTAAAACTGATCTCCACCAAAGCTGTTGTGACACATGAACAGCAGGGAATGCTGGGAGAATATGGTTTGAACTTGCACTGAACTGGCCAAATTGGCCAATCAAGAACAGTGGATGAAACTGCTGAATTGTCTGAGGTGATGTCATTTTTATTCTCTGTACAGATATAAAGACAGACATCGTGATGGAACCATGTCAGTCTTGGAAGTTGGCTTGCTAACTGGCTTCACTGTCAATACAAAGGATCTGGACTTAGTAAGACCCACATACATGAACTCAGTGCTCAGATATCTCCGTCTTTCACCAATGAAACTAGTTTAGTTGTTGGTTTGAAATATGAACATCATGGATTTCTGTATTTGTGTGTTCGTGCCTGTGAAGCTGTCTAAAGGACGATCCCGCACCATCGCCAAATATGAGGAGGTCAGGAGCGATTCAGAGAGAAGCTCGCTGTTAATTTTCCTGGACAAGGTAACGACACATCAGTGCTTCTTCTCTCAAGGTCAAAAGGTCAAGGTCAAATTTATTTATAAAGCACACTTACAACAACATAGTCCCCAAGGTGTTGTACAAGTTTGCTGACATGTGCATACAGATATATATATATATATATATATATATATATATATATATATATATATATATCAGAGGTTGCGCCAGACTTTTTCGTTGTCTGTCATTTTGACTGACAGGGTCATAAAAATCCAGTCATAATCTATTTCTTACCCGTCACTTTAAATAAAATATATACATATAATAATGACATATTCGGTAGCATTTTTCCATTAAATGCTTGGTTGCTCAGTTGGCGCCGAAGTCTGATTACTTTTTTGTCCCTCATCTTCCACTGCATCAGTCTTCCTTTTTTCACCTCTTTTGTCAACACAATCTTCATTATTGGGCTTTTTGAAGAAGCTTCGGACACTCAGCTGCTGTGACATTTTTCCGAGTGAACCCAACAGGCCATGCATCAAGAGAGACAATATGCTAACTCGCCATCTAGTGGTCAGGAGTGTAAATTGCAATCTGTCAAAATGACTGACGGCCTTCAGATTTTTCTGTCACCGTTTTAAAAAAACGGTCAATGACGGATAATATTCGGTTAACGCGACCCCTGATATATATATATATATATATATATATATATATATATATATATATATATATATATATATATATATATATATATATATATATATATATATATATATATATATATATATATATATATATATATATATATATACATATGTATATATATTTATGCACACAGCCCATATAGTCACCTACAGTACATACATAAGAACTAGTAAAAGAAATAATACAAGACAATGTAAAAGATTTAAACAATCAGGAAAATAAAACAAAATCACACACTGGTGTTAAAAGCCAGTGCAAACATGTGCGTCTTTAAAGAGATTTAAAATGCTCAATTGACTGGGCCTGTGTAATGTGTGTGGGGGGGGCAGAGCAATCAAGAGCTTCAGACCTGCAACAGAAAAGGCTCGGTCGCCCTTTGTTTTCTGTCAGATGCGTGGTGCTTTTAAAAGCAAGCAATTTGAGGAACATGTTTGTTTGACCGGAATGTGCACAGTCAAAAGCTCTGAAAGGTAAGGGGGGGGGCAAACCATTCAGGCACTTAAAAACAAAGAATAAAATCTTGAACTGGATCCTGTAAGGGACCAGAAGCCAGAACAGGGGGATATGGTCCCGTTTCCTGGTCCCAGACAGAAGACGGGCCGCTGCATTTTGGACCATCTGCAACCGGTGGATGGAAGACTGGTCCCACCCATGATATAAAGAATTACAATAATCCAGTCCAGAGGAGGAAATAAATAAGTGAATAACATGTTCAAACTGGCTTACAGGGATGTAAAGCTTCACCTTCGCTAAAAGACGCGAAAGTTTGACAACAGAAGAAATCTGTTTGTCGAATTTAAAAGCACTGTCAAAGAAAACCCGGAGGTTTTTTCCCGTTCTTTCTGCATGTACTGGTATTTGTCTCTTTATTCTCAGGTTTCACACACACATCCAGAGGAGATCACTTTTAGGATCACTCAGAAGCTGAAAGTGGGAGTCTTACAACCAGCGGCTGTGTCTGTCTATGAATACGACAACCATCCATCTAGCAATGGTGAGTCCCAGAAATGCCTCTCCTACCCAGCCACACATTTTACAATATGTTGCTCGTGGTTGATTATATAACAAACATGCATGTGGATCTTCATCTCACAACCCAGCGCGTCACTGTGTGAAGTTCTACCATCCAGAGAGGAGAGCTGGACAGCTGCTGCGCTCTGCAGAAACGATGAATGCACATGTGCTGAAGGTAAACACCAATAAACCTAAATGTCTGTCTTAGTTTCTAAAATCACAGACGTCCATAACCACCTGACCTCATGTAGAGCTGCAGCTACTTTTTCCTATTTTGATCTCCCCTCTGCTCAATCCATTTCTGATATTACTGTATTCTCAAAGCCAAACCATCCACATGTCTCCTTGATCCTCCCCCCTTCCTGGTTAAATCCCTCTGTTCCTCATTTCTCCCTCTCACCACTAAAATCATTCATTCTTCTCTAAACTACGGTTCAGTTCCCGCTGCACTTAAAACAGCCTCAGTTACACCCATCCTGAAAAAACCTGGTCTAGACCCCACCAGCCTGAATAATTTACGTCCCATATAAAATCTTACTTTCCTGTACAAAATTCACCTCTCAACTTCACAACCATCTGATGTCCAATAATACACTCGTTTGTTTCCCCTCCTTTAACATGTTTTCTTTTAGATTACTGTAAAAAGGGGAAAAAAGTCCAAAATAAACATTTTATGGGTTTATTTCATGATACTTTCTCTGATTAGCACTCAAATCCCATCAAAAATGCAACTAAAGTTGCCGCTTTCTCAAAATGAGTTTTTTCTCTTACTCTTGGTAAAAATCTCCACTTCAGGAGCACTTACAGAAACCAAACTTTCAAGTTTTGCTCCTGACTGTATTCTTAAAGTTTTTACTGAAGGATTTCTTGATATCATATTTACAGCCTGATTTATAGAACATTTCATCCTAAAATATTTTTTCTGTTTGTTGACAGTATATTCTAAATTGTGAAATGATAAGTAGATAATCCAAAATCCCCTCTGTAAAAATGTGTGAACAAAATTCAAAAGCAACTCTGAACCTGGTTTAATCCTGTGTTTAGATTTTTTTCATAGAAATGTATGCAAATTAGCCTATTTTGGCTATATAACACCTCATTTGCATATTTAAACAAAACATTTCAGAAAACTTGCCATACAAAAAATGATAGCCCTGATGTGAGGAATAAAGCAGGAAAGTTTCATGGTGATACCAGTTAGTTACATTCTTAACCCCATTTGCCTGGAGCCTTAAACCATTTGATTAAATGTACTAAAATAATTTAAGTTTGATGTCATTACTAAGAAATACTGAGTGCTCTCTACTTATTTGTAGAAAACGTTAAATGTGTGAATAATTTCTAGTTTTGGTCGTGACCATGCAAAATGTAAATGTAACATCGGTTTTACTAGAATATAGTTAGTAAATCTCACTTCATTTTAACTTAGTTGTTAGCAATACTAATCTGTATTTCACTTCAACTTTTAAGTTCAATGAAATAGCTATTTTAATTTCACTCAGGTGGATGGGGAGGAAGCAGGTTTCCCACAATGCAGTTCACTTAATTTAACAACAAATTAGAAATAATTCACAAATGAAGGATTTATAAACCAGTCTCTGCTTTGTCTCGGCTTCGTATCAGTTTCGTATCAGTTTCGTTGCTGATTTGTCTCTGCTTTGTCTCAGTTAAGTCTCGGTTTCGTCGCTGCTTTGTCTCTTCTTCGTCGTTCTTCGCCTCGGTTTCGTTCTTGATTTGTCTGCTTCGTCTCGGCTTCGTATCAGTTATGTCTTGCTTTTGTCGCAGCTATGTCACTTGTTCGTTTCGGTTTCGTATCAGTTTCGTTGCTGATTTATCTCTGTTTTGTCTCGGATTCGTCTCGGCTTCGTCTCAATTAAGTCTCGGTTTCGTCGCTGATTTGTCGCTTCTGCGTCTCAGCTTCGTCTCAGTTCCGTCTCAATTTCGTTGCTGATTTTTCGGCTTTGTCTCGGCTTAGTGTCAGCTTTGTCTCAGTTTCGTCGCTGCTTTGTCGCTGATTCGTCTCAGCTTCGTCTCTTCTTCATTGCTGTAAAAAAATATAAGCTACAATTGTAGAAGACTTCTCCCCAGAACACCAGCCCCCCTGCTGCCCCCTGTTGGACTTGGCCTTTATAAGCTGTCATCAGCTCATCATTCAGTGCAGCTGTGTTTGACTCTGGGGTCACAGCTTGCTACTTAAGGACTGTGCTTGTGTTGTGTAACAGTTTGCCTCTATTTTTGTAACTGTTGGTCATTTGGATGACTACTCTAGCTGTACATCTGTTTTATAGTGTACTTGCAGACTGGAATCAGCCTTTAGCTGGGCTTGTGTGGTTTTTCTTTGGTTTCTTTGAGTCCTGAGTGGGACATTCGTAGTTGTTCCTTTATTTGTTGCCACTAGGTGCCGTTTCCTTTGTTACAGGTTGTCACAGGACTTTTCTGTTTTGTTTGGTGTATGTTGTTTTTGTGTTAACTTGGGCTTGGTCCTCAGGGAGGACCCTGTCCTTTCTTCATACTTTGTTGTTGTTTTCTTTTGTTGTGGCAGTTATTTGTCATTTAATCCCTTTTGAAGTGTAATCCCTGGTCCATGTCTGCTTGTGTTGCTTCCCTTCCTCCCCGGCACTGACAGGATCGTAACAGTTGGAGCCTACTGGCACTCGCGCAGCGTCCGTGTCCAGTCAGGTCTGCGTCACTGACGCATAGAGGCAGAGTGGGCTTTTACTTGAGCGTAGGGTTACGGCGTCATGCTGAATTTCTTTTCCACATCTGTAGGCAACAGTCGGCCTTTTATCAACCGCGAAACTCCACAGGACGGAGTTTTTTTCTCCTTTTCACCCCAACGATTCTCTTATGCTCCGTTTCCTTTTTTAGAGAAACTGAGAACAGCTGACATTCATTCATTCATTCAGTTACAAAACCCAAACATCTGGAGGCTCGTCACCATATTGGCCAATCACAAGGAAGCTCTTCCTCGTCTCTGCGTTTGCGTAGCCGGGATGCAGGTGGAGGAGATGGTACCAGTATAAATCCAGCTGTAGTTCTGCCATCAGATAGATTTCTGCTCAGAGAAGCGCGGCCAAATTACACCTAATGAAATGTGTGAGACGCTCCGGAGTGAGTTGATGGGCCAGAGATCACCACTGGGCTGGTGTGAGTCGCCATAAGGCTTTGAAGAAATCATAAACTTCATATGAGGAGATAAAGTGTTTTTGAAAGGTGACTTCGGCATTTAGTTGATTAAAAATGTGTTAATTATACAGATTCTCCCTTGATTACATCATTGGCAGACCTTGTATTATTATTTATTATTTTATTGGTTTTACAATAATCTGGCACCCCCCTGAAATGATGTCAGGGTCCCAGTTCGGGTAAAACTGTAACGGAGGTGTGTCTAATGTTGAAGTGTGCAGACTGCGTGGGCTACGTAGTCCGCACACTCCGAAGCAGCCTCCTGAAACGGTATCTGCTGAAATGGGACATCGTAGCAGACGAGAATTACCCATAGTGCTCCAGTCTTGTTGCCTAGCAACTGCAGACTCCACAGCTGTCTAGTGGCGCTGTTCTTTCTGCTTTTTATTCAGCTACGTTGTGAGGAAAAAAAAAGAGAAAGAACTAATATGGAGCCGTACATTTTATTCCTTTTCATTTATCTGTCGTTACCTGAACGTGGACACCCCATTAACCCCTTGTTAACACACGAATAATATCAAACAAAATGGATTTTCTGAGGCAAAAACTTTCTTTCTTTGCCCGCATATTTTTAAATTTTCATGTAGATTATCTGTTGTTTCTTACCCGTAAACACTTCATTTAACACTTAAAAATCCACGAATATGACCAAATATTACACTCGTAGCTCTGCAGCTTCTCTCCCATCTTCTGCAGGATGAAACAAAATACCTAACTTTGACTGTTTTATTGATTTTTACAATATTTCTCATCACTTAAAAATGTCAAGTAGAATTGCAAAAAAGATCCGTAAAAAGTCTCCTATCCTTCTGTTTTGATTTAAGCTCAGTCATGATGATAAACTTTGTGTTTCCATCACTTTGTAACTATAATTTATTGTATATCGTGCGCTAAATATCTTATTTTCCTTTATTTTATTTACACTCCTTTCTATGTTTATTGTTTAAACTTCTACGGCCTAGGGGTGCAAATGTTCGTTTTAAACTACTTTTGTTTTTACCTTTATATTTAATTTTTAAAGCAGTTTACCTCACCTTCATTTTTTTCAGTACAACCTCACCAGTGTGATTTTACAGTTATTTTTCATTTTGACACACTGCATTAACACAGTTGGCAAAAACCATTAAAAAAAACATAAAATCCGAGTAGCAAAAACTTTGATTTTTCATTGTGAAAACCACCAACTCGTTTCACGAACCATTTTTATAACTTCAAATGCAAATTTAAGTTGTTAGTTTTAAAAATATTTGGAAAAATTGGCCATAAAAAGAGAAATAAAACAAGAATTACATCAAAATGCAACAAAGTCTAAGGAATTTTTTTTTTTAATTATTTACAAAACAATCAATAATCACCATGAGATGCCAAAAAGACTAATTGCTCCAATCCAAAAAGACGGTTTCTGTCCATCACAAGACAGAAAGGACATAACAGGTCTGATATTTCCAGAATGTGTTAGTCCTCCCATCCACCAGGAGGCAGCCCTGAAATCTGATTTTGGTGAATCTTTGGTTACTTCCACCTCCTCCCTTCTTCCTCAGCAACAAAATGCATCATGTTGTCACATAATTTTCTTGTTGATTGATGTGTTGCAGTTTTCTACCAACAGTTAAGAGGTTTTTGTGATCCTTTTTTTCTTTCTTACCAGCATTTTCCACAGTATTCTCCATTTTTTCCCGTTTTTTTCCTTCACCAAACGCGCATTAAACACGTATATAATAGCAGTTGGAAAACTAGGTTGTACATTTTATATCAGAACTCCGGTTATATTTGGTCTATTAAGACGATTTAAAACTGGTTTTTAGTTTGAAGTTGGAATGGCGTCTCTATGTCGCTGCGTTTAGCTGCTACGACATCTTAAATCGGACATACGGTCTGTGCATTGGTGCGTCCAACGGCCCCAGAGGGTTAATGTCTCTGCTACATTACCTTATTTATGCTAATTTCCATCCGCAGTCCCGTAGTTCTGTATTTGTTGTATTTTATCTTAAAAATGTTAAGATTTTGTTTTCTTAAATCTTTTCAACTTTTTTATGCACTCCTTGTTCAACGCTTCGGTCAGCGAAAGTTGTTGTTAAATGTGCTTCATATCTAAACTTTGATTTCAGCAGCGGTGTGAAAGTGGTGCTTTATATGGGTCCAGCTGAAACATCTACATATAACAGCCTTGCTCGTCATCGTCAAAATGCACGTAGTTCATGAGTTTTTTAAGGCTTCGTGCTCTTTTCATAGAAGTACACCATTCCGTTTTCTACAATATCATTTAAACTGTTGGCGGCTGAAATCCACTCGTCATCCAGTTTAATGATCGTGCCTTCACGAAACGCGTACGAATAAAAGTGTGAGAACTGAGGGCCTAACTGTTTATAACAAATGACGGACTTGAGGGAGTACAGCTGATCTCCGTCCTCCGTAGGAATGAGAATGTCTTTAGAAAATGAGACGTTACTGCTGGGTTGTGAGGGATAATGTTTCCACGGCAAGCAGAGCGTCACGATATCAGGGAGCGGCTTCGGGAAACGAGAGTCATGCTTCAGTGTGGACTTGCAGTTTTTTTACACTGGTCCATGCCGCTGTACTCTCGGAGAGCAGCGTTAAACAGCGAGTTGAGGCTGTGTTTCTGCTGTAACTGTGGCAGATAAAAGACCTCACCGAGCCTTTCCGTTCTGCTCTCAGTCAATCCACACTGCTCACACCTGCTGCTGTTGTTCACTTGAAGGCGCGACTGAATCCCAGACTGCTGCAACTGAGGTAATAAATGTGCCAGAAAGTCCAGGGAATCATTTTGCTGTTCAAGGCGTAGCAAGGGGTCGAAAAGACTCAGTTCCTCTAAAACAGGATAGATGTCTGATGCTGTAATCAGACCTCCAGGGTTTTCAGAGGCTTTTAAAAGCAGTTTTTCATGCTTAGATGAAGAACCGTTGAAAGTTCCCTGAGCTAGTTTGTTCCTGACCGCGTTCAGGTTTAAGAGGCTCTGGAATGTGGCGTTCAACCAGCAGTTATTGTATGAATTAGCGTCATGCTGAAGTTTCTTTTCCACATCTGTAGGCAACAGTCGGGCTTTTATCAACCGGAAAACTCCACAGGGCGGAGTTTTTTTTTCTTTTCACCCCAACGATTCTCTCATGCTCCGTTTCCTTTTTTAGAGCAACTGAGAACAGCTGACATTCATTCATTCATTCAGCTACAAAACCCAAACATCTGGAGGCTCGTCACCATATTGGCCAATCACAAGGAAGCTCTTCCTCGTCTCTGCGTTTGGTTAGCCGGGATGCAGGTGGAGGAGATGGTACCAGTATAAATCCAGCTGTAGTTCTGCCATCAGATAGATTTCTGCTCAGAGAAGCGCGGCCAAATTACACCTAATGAAATGTGTGAGACGCTCCGGAGTGAGTTGATGGGCCAGAGATCACCACTGGGCTGGTGTGAGTCGCCATAAGGCTTTGAAGAAATCATAAACTTCATATGAGGAGATAAAGTGTTTTTGAAAGGTGACTCTGGCACGAGTAGTTTAGTTGATAAACTCATTGGCTGCCAATCACGTGTTTACACGTTAATTGTGGGTTTTATTTTGGAGAGCTGTTTTAATCTCTGGCGGAGCTTGTCAGAGAGAACACAGATTATTCTCCCTTGATTACATTATTGGCAGACCTTATATTATTATTTATTTTTCTATTAGTTTTACAATAATCTGGCACCTCCCTGAAATGATGTCAGGGTCCCAGTTTGGGTAAAACTGTGCAGGCTGTCATCAAGCACTGATATTAGAAATGTGTCAGATCTGCCACCAGGTGATGCTGACTGATGGATGCTGCTTGATAAGAGAAAATTTACGGATATATTAAATGTGTCCTGAAAGTGAACTATGTTTACGGACATATTTTTAAATTTTCTGCAGAGATTATCTGTTGTTTCTTACCCGTAAACACTTCATTTAACACTTAAAAATCCACGAATATAACCAAATATTACACTCGTAGCTCTGCAGCTTCTCTCCCATCTTCTGCAGGATAAAACAAAATACCTAACTTTGCCTGTTTTATTGATTTTTACAATATTTCTCATCACTTAAAAATGTCAAGTAGAATTGCAAAAAAGATCCGGAAAAAGTCTCCTACCCTTCTGTTTGAATTTTTCACTTTCTTTAAGCCCAGTCATGATGATAAACTTTGTGTTTCCATCACTTTGTAACTATGATTTAGACTATATTGTGCGCTAAATATCTTATTTTCCTTTATTTTATTTAAACTCCTTTATTGTTTTAACTTCTACAGCCTAGGGATATAAATGTTCGTTTTAAACTACTTTTGTTTTTACCTTTATATTTCACTTTTAAAGCAGTTTACCTCACCTTCATTTTTTTCAGCACAACCTCACCAGTGTGATTTTACAGTTATTTTTCATTTTGACACACTGTATTAACACAGTTGGCAAAACCATTAAAAAAACATAAAATCCGAGTAGCAAAAACTTTGATTTTTCATTGTGAAAACCACCAACTCGTTTCACGAACCATTTTTACAACTTTGAATGTAAATTTAAGTTGTTAGTTTTAAAAATATTTGGAAAAATTGGCCATAAAAAGAGAAATAAAACAAGAAATACATCAAAATGCAACAAAGTCCAAGAAATCTTTTTCAATTATTTACAAAACAATCAATAATCACCATGAGATGCCAAAAAGACTAATTGCTCCAATCCAAAAAGACGGTTCCTGTCCATCACAAGACAGAAAGGACATAACAGGTCTGATATTTCCAGGGTGTGTTAGTCCTCCCATCCACCAGGAGGCAGCCCTGAAATCTGATTTTGGTGAATCTTTGGTTACTTCCACCTCCTCCCTTCTTCCTCAGCAACAAAATACATCATGTTGTCACATAATTTTCTTCTTGGTTGATGTGTTGCATTTTTCTACCAACAGTAAAGAGGTTTTTAGGTGTTTGTGATCCTTTTTTTCTTTCTTACCAGCACTTTCCATAGTATTCTCCATTTTTCCCGTTTTTTTCCTTCACCAAACGCGCATTAAACACGTATATAATAGCAGTTGGAAAACTAGGTTGTACATTTTATATCAGAACTCCGGTTATATTTGGTCTATTAAGACGATTTAAAACTGGTTTATAGTTTGAAGTTGGAATGGCGTCTCTATGTCGCTGCGTTTAGCTGCTACGACATCTTAAATCGGACGTACGATCTGAACGCACCGGTGCGTCCAACGGCCCCAGAGGGTTAATGTTTCTGCTACATTACCTTATTTATGCTAATTTCCATCTGCAGTCCCGTAGTTCTGTTTTTGTTGTATTTTATCTTAAAAACGTTAAGATTTTGTTTTCTTAAAACTTTTCAACTTTTTTATGCACTCCTTGTTCAACACTTCGGTCAGCGAAAGTTGTTGTTAAATGTGCTTCATATCTAAACTTTGATTTCAGCAGCGGTGTGAAAGTGGTGCTTTATATGGGTACAGCTGAAACATCTATATATAACAGCCTTGCTCGTCATCGTCAAAATGCACGTAGTTCTTGGGTTTTTTAAGGCTTCGTGCTCTTTTCATAGAAGTACACCATTCCGTTTTCTACAATATCATTTAAACTGTTGGCGGCTGAAATCCACTCGTCATCCAGTTTAATGATCGTGCCTTCACGAAACGCGTACGAATAAAAGTGTGAGAACTGTGGGCCCAACTGTTTATAACAAATGACGGACTTGAGGGAGTACAGCTGATCTCCGTCCTCCGTAGGAATGAGAATGTCTTTAGAAAATGAGACGTTACTGCTGGGTTGTGAGGGATAATGTTTCCACGGCAAGCAGAGCGTCACGATATCAGGGAGCGGCTTGGGGAAACGAGAGTCATGCTTCAGTGTGGACTTGCAGTTTTTACACTGGTCCATGCCGCTGTACTCTCGGAGAGCAGCGTTAAACAGCGAGTTGAGGCTGTGTTTCTGCTGTAACTGTGGCAGATAAAAGACCTCACCGAGCCTTTCCGTTCTGCTCTCAGTCAATCCACACTGCTCACACCTGCTGCTGTTGTTCACTTGAAGGCGCGACTGAATCCCAGACTGCTGCAACTGAGGTAATAAATGTGCCAGAAAGTCCAGGGAATCATTTTGCTGTTCAAGGCGTAGCAAGGGGTCGAAAAGACTCAGTTCCTCTAAAACAGGATAGATGTCTGATGCTGTAATCAGACCTCCAGGGTTTTCAGAGGCTTTTAAAAGCAGTTTTTCATGCTTAGATGAAGAACCGTTGAAAGTTCCCTGAGCTAGTTTGTTCCTGACCGCGTTCAGGTTTAAGAGGCTCTGGAATGTGGCGTTCAACCAGCAGTTATTGTATGAATTAGCAAACTTGCAGAACTGCTGCATGGTTGAATGTCTCTGCACGGATGGAGGACGCTCCGCATCGTTTTCTTTCAAGCTGCGTGTTTCCTCTTCATGACGGTCCTGTGTGTTTGGGGGGCGATGTTTCTTGTTGAAGCTCATGCCCCAGATGGCGGAGCGGGGCCCCTGAGGCCTCCCGCCCACGTTAACTCCTGTCTGTGAGACTGGAGTTGATCCTTTCTGCTGGTTTGACCTTGATGCTGAATCCAGCTGTGGTCCAGAGACTTTCTGTGGCTGCAAGTCAACTTGTTTAGCGGCGACTTTCTCAGGGGCGTGAGAGCTTGGGCCCACAGATGCTTTTGGTCCCGACGCCTGATGGTTGCTCCGAGTTACCATGTTGAGTTTCATAGTAAGATCGGTGATTTTCCACTCTAAATCCTGGACCGTCTTCTCCTGAGACTCCAGCCTCGATTTCAGGATTCGGTTTGCTCGGATCGCCTTTTCCAAGCGTGTCTTTAAATGTTCCACCTCGTCTGGGTTCCCCCCGGTCTCCGTTCGTACTGACCTGCGTTTGCTTTGTCAGAGGTCTGATCCAGTTCTCCAAAGACCTCCTTGTATTTTCTTAATTCCCGTTGAAACTGTCTCCTAATACGGCTCTCTAGTTCACGTTGGCGGTCGAACTCCACCAAACTGTCCCACGTGCTTTTAGACGCTTCTTCTGCCAGAATTCGTCTTTCTTTCTCAGCAGCAAGAACCTGCTCTTTTTGCTCCATTTGGGCCTTTAGAGCCTTGACTTGATCCGTCAAGTTGCACACCAGATCCCTGGTGGAGTTTAACTCTTGCAGGTCTTGTTCGGCCTTTGTGCATTTTTCTTTTTCCACAGACAAAAACAAATGTTTCTTCTGCAGCTGTCCTCTTAAATGCTCCACTAGATTGTTTAGGTAGCTAACCTGATTCCTGCTGGACTCTAACTCTTGCTCAGCTGTGACCCTTTGATTTCTCTCCACTGTGAGACACTCGTTATTTCTTTGCAGTGTCTGGTTGAGATTTCCCAGCTGATTTTGCAGGAATTCAACCTGCCTCTGAAGGGATTGTGCTGGCGCTTTCAGAGCCCTGTTTCCAGGATATGGGAAACTAGATTCTGTCTTACGGTGGTGACGTCTTTCACCAGACTGAGTTTGTTTCTTGTTCTCTGCCATTTCAGTTTGTCAAACAAGTGATGTTTAAAAACAGTGTATAAATATGTCTTTAGTTAAAGCTGAGAGGTTTTTCCTAAAATTTGTCTCTTTGTACCAAAAAAATCTTGACAGATTTGAGAATGTGAGTAAAAATCACTCCTTTCCTGATGCGAATCTACGAGATAATGAGCTGACTCTGCACACGCGGCCTTTCAGAAAGAACACATGAAAGAACTCTTGTTACATCATAAGCAGGTGATGATGTCAGCAGCCTTTGTTCCGCCCGTGTCATCGTTGCTAGGCAACTACGGAACTTCTGACATCAAAGTCATATGTTTGATCTTTGTTCCAGCCGCCTGCTTGTTGTTGTTTGTGTTGTTTTGTTTGTTGATCCTTTATTTTGATCCTGGCACATGTCACAGCAGTTATTGGGGGGGGGGGTGTTGTTGTCATTATACTTGCAGTTCTCACTTGGACTTATGTTTCGGTCCATTTTGGGTCTTTGCGTCACAAAAACGTTTGCATTGGTGGTTTTCCCAGCATGCAGACGATAACTATCATAAACATGAGATCAGAATCAGATGAACTACAGAATATTTTATTATTTGATAAAACATAAAAACATAATAAAACCAGATGAACAACGTCAAACACAATTTTGAAATTTATTCTTTGGTAAAATTTGGTATTTTGTTCTATATTCATGCAATTTTTTAAAATTGAGTTTGAATTGAGGCCCATTTCTGCTCCCCTACATATGTAAATAGGTACGTTTGTTTCAAACATCAGGGGGCTGTTCTACGAAGCCTGATTTCCTCTCATGGAGGTAACTTCAGGGTTTTCCATCCTACAATGCTGGTTCACTTCTGATCGGGTTCTATTTCCCCCGGTAACTTATGCTGAACGCCTAACCTGGTCCGGACCAGGTTAAGATCTGCAAGAGATCTCCGAGTATAAAAGCACCCCCCCCTGACCAATCAGCGCTCTTGGAATAAATGGCCTGCCCACTTTTAGAAGATCTTGGTGATGCTGGTGCAGATCGTGAGAGGAGTTCTTAGAAGAGAGAGAATATTCAGAGATGGTGCAACCCTTTTGATCTGCCAGAGGACACTTTATATGAAAGATGGAGGTTTTCCTCTGCTGGACTCCGTTACATCTGTCAGCTGTTGGAGCCGTACATCACAAATGTAACGCATCGCAGACGGGCAATGACTCCACAGACGCTCTGCATCGCACTGAGGTTTCATTTATGTTAACAGACTAAATAAATGTATTTTAATATCGACCAACGCCCCACCTTGATTGAAAACAAATATTAGTGCTGTACTGATGTAGCTGAATAGCTTAATTTTTGTAGCTGAATTATGATCATGGTGTTCAAATCCCACTCATTAAAATGTCATCCATCCATCCATCCATCCATCCATTCATTCATTCATTCATTCATTCATTCATTCAGTTATTCATTCATCCATCCATCCATCCATCCAGTCATTCATTGATTCATTCATTCAGTTATTCATTCATCCATCCATCCATCTATCCATCCACCCATTCATTCATCCATTCATTCATGCACACTGTCTATGACGCTGATTACATTTTTGGTAAATTTTGTTCTTTACTTGTTCCCATGATCGTCTTGTGCTGCTGGGGTTGCATCTAAAAATAAGGTGGTTA
>JALJCO010004235.1:0-64966 GCA_023101725.1 Atherinomorus stipes
GGCAGAGAGGACTCTTAAGTCTTTATAAAGTTGTGGTTTTCAAGGTTTCCAGCAAGATTTGCCATGTTCTCGATGTCTTTGGAGGAGAATAGAAGAATAGAAGATTCTGTTACCATGAGAATCGTACAGCAAGCAAAAATATCATTTTAAAGGTGAAACCTTTAAACCTTTAAAATGCCTTAAATACTTGCTCAACTCAGTTTCTCGTTCTCTCTCTCTCTTCCACTCCCTTTCCCACCCTTTCCTTTCTGCACATTTCCTTTCTACCTTCCCCTTTTGCCTCGTCTGCCTGCTTCGTTGGGCCTTCCTTCTTCTGCTACCTCTTCTTAGTCTCTTTGCCCCCCTTCTCTCCCTTCCTTCTCCTTCCTACTCTTCTCTTTCTTTCCCATCATCCAACCGTCTTCACTATTCTTACTTTACTTGCTGGGTTTGTTGTTGTCCGTCCGGTAAGCTACTTCCAGCTCTCAGCTGTACCACGGCAACGCGCGTCAAGAGGGCGCGCGCAGCCAGTAGTGTGTTGAACGACCCCAATAACAAACGAAGAGCAAAACCCCAGTTCAATGGTACTCGTTCGTTTGTTAATTCATTAGAAAGTATTGATGAAATTGAAGGAGTTTTGCGGCAGATAATGCCTTATATAGAGGCCCGCTCTGGCTGCTCCACTCCCTCCCATTATATGGACATACGCTGATCGCGAAAAAATCTAAATATGTCGTGTAGGAGTCAAAGTGATACAGAAATGTTACTGGGGAGTTAGTGCTCATATAAACTCCTAGAAATAAGGTCCAGGTTGAAAAAAAAAACTTATCCTTTAAAGCATTGATAAAATGAAGGAGTTTTGCTGCAGATAGTGTCTTATTGGCTGCCCCGTCTCCGCCATTATACTGGATGTACACCAAAGGGCAACTCAACATAAAATCTTCCCAAGGAGTCAAAAGCCCTCATTTATCAAACGATCGTAGAAATGATCGCAAATTTGATCGTAAAAATGCTCATACGATTGGACCCACGTGTGATTTATTAAAACGTTCGTATCCGACCAATCTCGTCGTACGAACAAAAGAGTCTTGATAAATACCACTGCTGAAATCCATCGTCATTTAAATGTCACGCCCACGGTTAAGCCCTTAAACATGCATGATAGGGGATTATCACGCTTACCGGAAGTTCCCGGATTTTGGACACTTCCTCTTCCGGGCCATGTTAACGACAACCGTTCCTGCTCTGTTATACTGTTTAAATCGGATAAACTCCAAACATACTTAAGTTTTCATTCCAGACCGAAGTGATACTGGATCAATAGCTGGATCAAAGCGATCGATTTGCCGCGGTGAAGGGCCGAACTTTATAATAAAACACACGTTTGTTTGTCGCCGTGGGGCACAACACCGGCACTTCACAGCATGCTAGCATTAGCCAGCTAGCGTTTACTGACGTGCTTAACATTGTGCGTCCTAAAACACACAAACATCTGAAAATCGGGTCTGTACCTCCCCGTTTCCAGTGGAACAACTGGGGACTGCCAAGAAAGGAGACGTTTTCAGATGCTTGTGTGTTTTCAGCCGCACAAAGTTAGGCACGTCATCAAGATGGCTAATGCTTACAGGCTAACACGACTGTATAGTCTGCCGGCCACAAACAAACGTGTGTCGTTTTATTATAAAGTTCGGTCCTCCACTGCGGCGAATCGGTCGTTTTGATCCACTTCTTCCTTAGCATCACTTCAGTCTGGAATGAAAACTTGGCATTGGCGTTTATCCAATTTACAAAGTTTAACAGAGTAGTAGCTGGCGGACTACTGTTAGCAGGTTAGCATTAGCCAGCTTGATGACGTGCCTAACTTTGTGCGGCTGAAAACACACAAGCATCTGAAAGCGTCTCCTTTCTTGGCAGTCCCCAGTTGTTCCACTGGAAACGGGGGGGGTACAGACCCGAATTTCAGATGTATGTGTGTTTTAAGACGCACAAAGTTAAGCACGTCGGTAAACGCTAGCTGGCTAATGCTAGCATGCCAGTGTTGTGCCCCACCGGCTGCAAACAAACATGCTACGTTGTTTTATTATAAAGTGCGGCCCTTCACTCTGGAGAATCGCTTTGATCCACTTCCTCCTTAGTATCACTTCAGTCTGGAATCCGTGAAAATTTCAGTAGGGTTGGCATTTATTCACGTTATCTACGAAGTAAAGCAGGGACATTGAACTGGACCGGAAGTGGGCCGTCTAACTGTTTAAAACCGGAAGTTAGGAACACGGAAGCGTGATAATCACCTATTATGAGGCTTCGCCCAGCGAGGTTGAACCATGGAGTGGAGAGATTATGCCAAAAAGCCCCCCCCACCCCACCCGCGCCATGAGTCCAACTGCTGCACTCTATCAGGTGGATGCCGGTCAGATCCGAGCCTGACCCAGACAGGGACAGATAAAAGATAACTTGCATTAGCAAAGCTAAGGGACATTCTACTGACTGAGCACTTATACAACTTTAAAGTATAGATTACTTATTAGAAATGACGGATCAGCTGCTGTCTCCTCCGTATAGCCCTGTGAGGGTTCCAGGGCGGCTCCCGGCGCATCTTCTCCTCTGACTGCGCATAAAAACTCTCCGTCAGCTGTCCGAGCGATGTGCAGCACTGCACAGGACAGGATTGTATTGTAGATTTTCTCTGAGTCTAGAGCAGCATTTCATCCCAGTGGGTCCGACACCCACCTGCGTTCCTGCAGCCTGAAGCAGCGCTCCACCTGGGCACCTGCGCGTGTGTACGAACTGCCACATCCGTTCCAATGTGGCAGTTTTACGAGCAGGATAAGGAGAGCAAAACACTTGTCTCCTAGAACTAGATGTTAATGATTTTAATAATTTGTTGAGATAAATGGAGGAATTAAATTCAGTCACAGCTATTTTTGTAATTTTGGGAATACAATCACTTTTTTCCTTTCTTTTTCTTTGCAAATGAGTTCATTCTTAGTGCTGATATGTGAATACTTTGGTTTAAGTGACAGTTAGTGGTTTGGTTAATAAATATTTTCATGTTCTACTGCGCTGCAAACCCTCACTGACTCAAACTTGCGCACACGAACTCCGAGCTGTTGTGAGATTTGATCGTATCGTACGATCATGTCCAAATTGATAAATGCCGAGTCTTGCGCGGAAATGGTCGTACGCACAGATTTTCGTCATACGATCGTTTAATAAATGAGGGCCAAAGTGATGCAGAAATTTTACCGGTGAGTAAATGCACGCATATACTCCTAGAAATAAGGTCCAAGTTGAAAAAAAAATTAAGGTCCATTTATGCTCAACGCAGAAGACAGATGTGCTGACAGACGTACAGATTCGTCTGTGTTCTGTGTCGGTTACGTGCATAATTTGGTGCGTTTTGGAAGGTCTTGTGGATCCGTCACTGAACACAGAAAACAGAGCAATGGGCTTTGTGCACAACTCCACTACTTCCTGAACTTAATACTGCACCTTTTTTTTCCTGTCTGACAAGATTGATGAACTGATTAATCCAGGTGTGTCTGACAATTTGCTGAGATCAGACACACCTGGATTAATTAATCCAGGTGGAAAATAAAGTTACATCATTCTGTGGGTGTATTATTCCTTTAACTGACCCACAACATTGCCGTAATGGTGAGAGCACTCGCTCGCTCGCGTAACTGAGCATAGTTTGAGCTTTTAAAGAAAAAGATATGTCACACTAATAAGTTCTGAAACCAAACATTTGAACTGTTTTTAGCATGAAATAACTTACTTTTTAATGTAAATTATTCACACCATGAACTAATTATTTCTGTCTTTTACCAAAAGGCATAAAAGCAGTAGTAGGCATTTGTTTTGTTTTTAAAATTATATGATCTTCATTGCACTGCTTTAACTGTTCAATAAATACAGTTTTGACCAATTAGTTTAGTTATGATGTCACCCTTTTGGCATGAATGTTTAAATTCAGCATTAATACAGTATGAACAGTAATGTTTAATGTAGACACAGAATCATCTCATTGATGTGATTGTATGCATCAGAGCATTAATTCAAGGCTGAAGTAAAATATCAAGATTTATATTGTGTATTGCTACATGCTATAAAAATATCGGGATATTACTAAAGGCAATATCGCCCAGCCCTAATTAACATGATAGTGTCACACAGAGACACTCTCCCGTTCCACCACCATGGTGCATCATCCTGCTGGAAGCAGCATCAGAAGATGCTCCACTGTGGTCATAAAGGGATGGACATGGTCAGCAACAATACTCAGGTAGGCTGTGGTGGTTAAACCGCCACGTTGGTACTAAGGAGCCCAAAGTGGGCCAAGAAAATCTCCCTCACACCATTACACCAGCAGCAGCCTGAAGCCTTGATCCAAGGCAGGATGGATCCATGCTTTCATGATGTTTCCAGCAGATTCTGAGTCTAGCATCTAAACGTGGAGCAGAAATGGAGACTCGTCACACCAGCAACATTTCTCCATCTTCTATAGTCCAGTTCTGGTGAGTGTGTGTGAATTGTAGCCTCAGTTTCCTGTTCTTAGCTGACAGGAGTGGCACCCGGTGTGGTCTTCTGCTGCTGCAGCCCATCTGCTTCAAGGTTGGACGTGTTGTGTGTTCAGAGATGCTATTCAGCATAGCTTAGCTGGAACCAGTGCTGATCTGACTTCCCATTGTCTTTCTATCATCTCCAACCAGTCTGCCCATTCTCCTTTGACCTCTGACCTCAACCAGACATGCTGGTCCAGACAACTGCTGCTCACTGGAGATTTTCTCCTCTTCAGACCATTCTCTGGAAACCTTAAGTCACTTAAAAGGTACTTAAATCCCCTTTTACCTCATTCTGATGCTCAGTTTGAACTTCAGCAAGTCGTATTCAGCATGTCCACATGACCAGATGCTGCCATGTGATTGGCTGGTTAGATGTTTGCGTTAACAGCAGTTGAACAGGTGGAGCTGATCAAGTTGAGTGTAAATGTTAGTTAGCTCTCATGGCTTCTAACCAAAACCTATAAATGCATTGGCCACTCGATAAAAAAACAAAATTATTTTTAAAGAAGAACGCCTATAACTACTACAGCCATAAAAAGTAGGAATGCATGATTTAATTGTCCCCTTATCGGTATAGGCCTATGTCGGCCTTAAATCCGAGTATCGGACATCGGCCACCGCACCGATACGTAACCGATATTTAACCAAACAGGCCACTGTTTCTAAAGTCTTAGAAAAAAAAAAAAAACTTCTTCTTCAAAAACTTTTTTTTTTTTACATACTTTAAAACTTCTAAACACAATTTCTTTTGACTGGTTATTTGTGTAAATAACCAAATATCCCGTTTGGGGGTATTGTTTTTTTCTCTCTCTCTCTCTCATTCTTTCTCTTCTCAGGGAGAAGAAAATCTAGGTCGTTTGAAGATATAATATCCTATTAGTTTTCTTTGAACAACTGTCATTAAGTTTGACTTGTTCTACAAAACACAAGTTGAGGTATTTTTCTAATTTTGCACAAGGAATGAATATTACATCATTTATTTTTCAGCTTTAATATCGGTCTCAATATCAGTTATCTGCCACATGATTTTTAAAATATCGGCATATCGGATATCGGCCAACATTCCAATATCGTGCAGCAACTTTACCAGCAGGGTATGTTGTCCATCATTAAACCAGGAAATCAACTATTCCTGATGCTCTGGTCCGAAATTAAACAGTTCTTTCTTTTTCATTAAAAAACTAAAATGAAGGACGACACATCATAAATGCAGGACAAACACAGCTATCATACACACACACACACACACACACACACACTTGATGGGGGGGGGGGGGGGGGGGGTGGGGCACTAACCGTCGCCTTGATGGGGACGTACAGCACCGGTCCGTCCGATGAGCCGTTCTTCCCGTCCTGCAGCGTCCCGACCTGGAAGCCTTTGGACTTGACCCAGAATTTGAATTTGGCGTTGATGTGGTTGACTCCTTTCTCCTGGGGCAGCAGGCGGCTGCTCATCACCTGGTCTCCCTGGAGGAGGGTCTGCAGGATTTTGTTGTATTTGCGCCGGGTTACGGTCTTTGTCTTGCCGGTGTCCCCGTACGTCCGCAGGCACCATTCCTGAAACTGACCGACCACCTCCGCGACTCCGTCAGCTGCCTCCGCCGGCGGAGCCCCGCCGCCGCCGGGGCTGACGGGACTACGGCTCCGGAGGTGGGTCTGCTGCCGGTGACTGTTGAGGGTAGAGGTGGTCCCCGTGTCCCCCACACCGGAGCTTTTTCTTGTTGCCATGTTGCACTTTGGATTAAATAGGCTAAGTAAGAGTTATAATATCCACTTTAGCCCCGTTAAATTTCCTTAGAATTTGGTTGGATGAATCACAAAACAAACGGCGCATTTATGTTTTTAAACAGATCTTGTTAAAAAATAAAATGAAGAAAAAGAAAATCTGAATATTCAAAAGGTCTTATTAGAGGAGACCATTGTTTAAACCCATTAAGAAAACCGTTTCTCCTCACAAAGTATCTTAATTTACGCCTGGAAATGAAAACGGACTGTTTGGATCCAACTACAGGTCTCTAGATCCCTCGTCCTCCTTCCTCCTCTCTGCTGTTACGCACCATTGGATGGCTACGAGGAGTGGAAAAAAGGGGGGAAGGAAAAAAATGGCAGTGAATCGAAAACCGGTTATTTTTCTCTTCCAAATTTCGACAGGAATTGTGAGACAGAAGCAGGACCCGGACGATGGACGGGGGAGGGTGGGGTATGGAGAACCAGCCGGACAGGGAGCGCAGACTGAGGCGGTGTGTGCTCCTCAGACACACCTGTTAGCTCTGTGGGTCGGTCGGCCTGTCCCGTGGGGGAGGTCGGTCACCGCCTCCTCTTCCTCCTCTGACAGAGCAACGGCAGAAAGGAGACACGCAGGGTTATTTATATTAACATTTAAAAGAAAAACATCCTTTTTTAGTTTTCTATTTTCACCTTTTTATCCCTCTTTCCTCCTCCGGGAGACAAAGACACCTGTTTGAATCCTCTGGCACCTCAACAGCGCCTCATGTCCCCATCCTCAGAAAACCGTTGAATTCAACGCTGTCGGCGATAAGACTATCCTCTCACTGCAGCCGGAGACGTGTTCCTGAACGCAGCACATACAAATTTACTGGTAACGACATGAGTCAAACGTATCACCCCGGACAGTTATGGGACGTGCACGCTCTCTAGCTCAAGCCTAAAAGCAGGAAGTGTCACAGAAAATTACCCAAACGCGCAGCGCCCTGCTGCGCAAAACACTTCATTTACGGGACGTTCCTCAGCCTGAAGGGAGGGGGTAGACTCAAATAATGGCAGGAATCTGGTTGTGTATGTCAGTGCAAACATTTAAAGAAACATTTTAATGGTAAAATATACTTGCTTTGGAGATTTCTGGTCTCTTTTCCACTTTTAGAAAGAAAACTCACTTGAAATATGTCGGAATTATTTATTCAACCATTTTTATTCAGCTGAAGTGGTTAGTAAAATAATTGTGTTTTTTATGAGACTTTTAAGCTACCTGCTTTGGATGTTTACAGTGAGGACGACCAAATTTTTGTTGTTTGAGTGTAACGTTGTTTTTATGATTAGAAATACAACCTGTGAGACTACAGTTCACACTGAACTGGACAATGGAAGATGGAGAAACGTTGCTGGTCTGATGAGTCTAAATTTTCAGCTCCACATTCAGATGCTAGACTCAGAATTTGCTGGAAACATCATGAAAGCATGGATCCATCCTGCCTTGGATCAAGGCTTCAGGCTGCTGCTGGTGGAATGGTGTGGGGGAGATTTTCTTGGCCCACTTTGGGCCTTTTAGTACCAACGTGGCGGTTTAACCACCACAGCCTACCTGAGTATTGTTGCTGACCATGTCCATCCCTTTATGCTCCAACATATATAAAAATCCTCAAATGATCTCCAACTGCTTTCTGGAACATGATGATGAGTCACCAGATCTCAGTCCAGCAGAGCAGCTTTGGGATGTGGTGGAACAGGAGGTTCTCGTCATGGATGTCCAGCCGACAAATCTCATGATTGTCTGCTGTGTTTTCTTACTGTGGAGTCTTTTTAAAGGCATCTGAAAACATTCCTGTTTAGAATAGCCTTTACATAATTTGTTTTATTTGTTGCATAATTTTGATTTTGATTTTACTCTGTTTTGATTTTTAAGTTTTTAATGTTTTTAATGTTGTAAATGTTCTTGGTTTTTAAAATTGATCTCAACCTGTAGCACTTTGAGATTTTACTTAAAATGAAGAGTGCGTTATAAATAAAATGTATTATCATTTTTGTTATTATTATTATTATTACTGATGCTGTGGGATGTTTTCTGTCTCTTCACAGCTTTAGAAGGTGGTTTTCTTGTTTTTTTTTCTGAGTGGTTGCTTTCTTTCCTATGTCACTCTATCTGCTTTTTTCGTCCTTTTTTTTATTTTCTCTCCTTTCTTTTGTCTCCTTGACAGGTCCAGTAGTACTCTGTAAATTTAACAATAAAAAAATTTCAGGTAAAAAATGTAGTTGGTTGAATGGATGAATGAATGGATAGATGCATGCACGGAGGGATACATGGATGGATGGATGGATCACTGGTCACATAGATGGATGGATGTTTACATTGAAGGATGAATGCATGGAGGTATGGATCCCATGGTTACATGGAAGGATGGATGGAGGGATGCATGCATGGATGGATGGTTACATAGAAGAATGGATGGATCCATGGAGGGAGGGATGCATGCATAGATGGACGGATGGATCCATGGTTCCATAGAAGGATGGATAGAGGGATGCATGCATGGGTGGATGGATGGATCCATGGTAACATAAATGGATGGATGGATCCATTGTTTCATAAAAGAAGGGATGGATCCATGGAGGGAGAGAGGGATGGATGTATAGATGGACGGATGGATCCATGGTTCCATAGAAGGATGGATAGAGGGATGCATGAATGGATGGATAGATAGATCCATGGTTACATAGATGGATGGATCCATGGTTACATAGAAGGATGGATAGAGGGATGCATGAATGGATGGATAGATAGATACATGGTTACATAGATGGATGTATCCATGGTTACATAGAAGGATGGATAGAGGGATGGATGGATGGACGGATGGATCCATGGTTACATCGATGGATGGATGGATGGATCCATGGTTACATCGATGGATGGTTGGATGGATGAATCCATGGTTACATAGATGGATGGATGGGTGGATGGATGGATCCATGGTTACATAGATGGATGGTTGGATGGATGAATCCATGGTTACATAGATGGATGGTTGGATGGATGAATCCATGGTTACATAGAAGGATAGATGGGTGGATGGATGGATCCATGGTTACATGGATGGATGGATCCATGGTTACATAGAAGGATAGATGGGTGGATGGATGGATCCATGGTTACATAGAAGGATAGATGGGTGGATGGATGAATCCATGGTTACATGGATGGATGGATCCATGGTTAGATGGATGGATGGGTGGATGGATGGATCCATGGTTACATAGAAGGATAGATGGGTGGATGGATGGATCCATGGTTACATGGATGGATGGATCCATGGTTAGATGGATGGATGGGTGGATGGATGGATCCATGGTTACATGGATGGATGGATCCATGGTTACATAGATGGATGGATGGATCCATGGTTATATGGATGGATGGATGGATGGATGGATGGATGGATGGATCCATGGTTACATAGATGGATGGATGGATCCATGGTTACATAGATGGATGGATGGATCCATGGTTTCATAGATGGATGGATGGATGGATCCATGGTTACATAGATGGATGGATGGATCCATGGTTACATGGATGGATGGATCCATGGTTACATAGATGGATGGATCCATGGTTCAATGGATGGGTGGATGGATGGATCCATGTTTACATAGATGGATGGATGGATCCATGGTTACATAGATGGATGGATGGATCCATGGTTACATGGATGGGTGGATGGATGGATCCATGTGTACATAGATGGATGGATGGATCCATGGTTACATAGATGGATGGATGGATCCACGATTACATAGATGGATGGATGGATCCATGGTTACATAGATGGATGGATGGATCCACGGTTACATAGATGGATGGATGGATCCACGGTTACATAGATGGATGGATGGATGGATGGTTGGATGGATGGATGGATGGATGGTAGGTCTTGTTGCTCAGCACAGCTGCGTAGTTGACAGTAACATGGTCGCTTCTCATCAGGTATATTATGATCTTTCTTTAAATGTTTTCCTGTTTCAGACCAGCTCTGACTTCCCTCTCACTGACGACTGGATCAAGTCTGTTCTGTTTGCATCTGTGTCTTAAAACCCCCCAACTTTCCCTGAAGGATTAAAGCAACAGCGAGGGGGGAAACAGAGAAACTCAACCAGGATGATGAAAATAGCTTTCCTTCATGGGAAGTGAAAGTACGTTTCAAAACGCTCTGGTTTCTCCTCCCGCTCCCCTTTTATTTCCGTTGTTCGGGAGGCCAGTATCTGGGCGCTGGTGCAGACCGCTGACGGCAAACTGACTGTTGGAGGGTCAGCACAATATCTGCTCCTCTGATGTGAAAGAATGTTGCTTCAGACATGTTCTAAACTAGATTATTTAAATTCAGTAAAGAGTGTTGAAAGTAGACATCACCTCAATGCTGGTGCAGTGCTGTTTTCATACATAACCAGTGCACAAAACGAGGTTTCCCATCACCAGCCAGTGGAGATGGTGGATTCCTAATGTTTCACCCAATCAGAATTTACACCAATCCAGATTATATGTGCAACTGAAAACATTTAATCCTCTATAAATTGTTTTATTTACTTTTATGATGAAAGTAACTTCTGATCTAAACACAAATATCAACCTTGTACTGTATCTTAGTATATTTTTACACTTTATCACTTAAATAACAAGATTTTTTTTCTGTCCAACATTTTTTTTATATTTGAAAAGCCAAAAGTAAAGAATAAAAAGAGAACAATCATCTCTACAACAAATAATTCCTAAATCCTAATTTTATCATATCAAATAATTATCAAATATCTTCAGAGCTCTTATTAGAGTTGTGATCATCAGTCTGAATCTTTTTAGTCTTTTAGAATTATTGGTCTCATTGAAATGATGGTTTGTAATGCTGTAATGATGTAAAGGGCTGAAACAATGATCGACCCTCACCCTAAAACCCCCCAGTTCAGGAAAAGATTATATATCATATCTTACATAAATTATATATTCATCTTTTATGTATCCACTTGATTAGACAATTTTATTCTGTACTTTTATTTGTTTTAAAAAAATTTTTACTTGTCTTCAGGTTGTAGGTTTTTGTTAAGTTATCTATTTGATTATTCAATTTAATGTGATTTAATTTAATGATTTGAATATCGACTCACTGCATTGTCACGTTTCAAACAGATTGTGTCAATTTGTACAATTTGCACTGTAGCTACAGTCCTCAAAATTATTCATACCCTCCAATTAAAGAAAAGGTTAAATTGACAGTCGTAATTCTAACAACAAGCAACTAAAGAAACTTATTATAAATAAAAAATTACAAAATTAAAATTATGTGAAACAAAATATTGCTTTTGAGTTGAAGTTGAAAATAATAATTTAAAAAAAAACAATTATACAAAATTATCCAACCTTTCCCATGAACAGTGGACCAAAATACCGCCAACAGGTGCAGAAGTCAAATTGAACATTAGGGAAAACACCTGATTGCAGTGGTTACCTCAAAGTGTTGCTCAATAAAATTTTAGCTTTGTAGCCCCATGCTTGTTTACTTCTTTTATTTTTTGTGTATTTGTTTTTGATATTTTTTTCAAACCACAATTCAAAATCAATGTCATGATTTTCATATCATTTTTAGGGTATGAACGATTTTGAGGACTGTATGATATTGTATTTATTGTCATGTGTTTAAAACTGTGCCCTAAAGCACTGGTTCTCAAACTGGGGGTTGGGATCCCCATGGGGGTCGCAGAATAATTTCAAGGGATTGCGACATCATTGTAAAAAGAAAAAAAGAATATAGCCTACAATTATCAAATAAATTTGGGGTTTTTAAGGCTATGAAAATACATGCAGTATTGTAAAGAGATTATTGTGTTAAATTAACACATTAATATATTTTTCATTTCTGCATAAATAATTAAGTTATCACCATATAAAAAATCTGAATTAGGCATTATCTCAGCGAGAGAAGCTGATTTTGGTAAGGTCGGTCACAGCAGTGAAATGAATCCACCAAAAACATTTATCCTCCTGATTTATGAAGTTTCTAGTTTTCGAGCCTTACATGTACATTTTTTTTTTTTATCATAAATACAAATTTGGCCCTATCTCAGTAAGAAAAGCTGAATTTAAGCACTTTACTTCCTGTTGAAACTGAGAAGAGCAAGAGCCCCGTCCCCCATCATGCACTGCTTCAACAGGGGCACCATGGAGAGCATCCTGACCAGCAGCATCACCGCGTGGTACCTGCACCGCAGCCTGCCGTAAGACCCTGCAGCGCACCGTGAAAGCAGCTGAGAAGATCGTCGGTGTCCCCCTCCCCTCTCCATTGGACATTTACCACTCCCGCCTCACCTGCAGAGCCACCAGGATCGCAGGTGACCTGAGGGAACAGGGAGGGACATGGGGCGGATTAATTCTGAGAGGGGAAAGGCTATTTAGAGACTTAAAAACAAGGAGGAGGGTTTTAAATTGTATTCAGTAGATTCTTTTTGGTTTGTCTCCATATAAAAGTGGAGAAATATGATCTTCACAGCCAGTTCTCATCAGAACCCTTGCTGCAGTTTTTCAGATGGAGATTTATAAGAGCAATTTTGAGACAGAATATTAAAAAGAAATAGCAGTACTCTAATCTGGAGGAAATACATCTCAAAACATGTTTTTGTAAGGGATCAATGCAGGACTCCCAAAAAACACATGTGGGTTAATAAGGATGTCTTAATTTTAAAAAAGACAGAGGTAAAGCACGGTTACCAGAACCAAAAATAACCGACCAACAAAAAAGCAGCACAACAAAACCACAGCTCTCACATCACCAAGACTAAGACTGAACAAGAAAATGACAAAAGACCAAAAACTAAACAGACTGCACCAGAACACAAACACAGAGATCATGACAGTTTCCCTACATCACTCTGAGACAGGATGGACTTCATTTGGAAAATACTACATAGGTAAAAGAAAATGGTTCTAGACACGTGTTAATACGAGAGTTCAGACAGATCCTGGTCCAGAATAATACCAAAGTCCATCACTGTAGGACTGAAAAGACAAGGTTAGAACATCCAGAGTATAGACAGTCTTCCAGAGGCGTTCAGGTCCAAAGACGACAATCTCAGTCTCTGAATTCAGGAGAAAATCTAGCCGTTCCATCTTTATGGCTTTCTTAAAATGCTCTTCATGTGTGCTTACTGTCCAACTAGGGAACCAAATGAGACAAGGTCAACCAAATTCACTTTTTATCCTTTTAAAAAGTAAAACTTTCTTTTTTTTTTTCTAGTAAAAAGAGGCTTTATTGTGAAAGGCATGATATGGGAAAAAGAAACATTTTCAAATCAGCACTGATTTACTTCTGAATTACGTGATTACCTTGAACTATCACTTAAGTTAACCTCAGTTATAATGACAGAGTGGAGTCTGAGTGATAATTAGTTGTATTAGTTGTATGTTATTAGGCCTGAAATTAGAAACAGTTCTGAACGTTACTGTAGGTTTCTCAGCCTTTTTCTGAGGCCATCAAGCGTTGGGTCTCTTTATTCTCCCATATGAAACTGTCCCCTTCATGTTTTTTCTTCCTCTTCTGTTTGAAACACAAAGTGATGAAATCTCTGCTGTCAGTTTGTTAAAGTCTAGCAACTGCAAAAGCACAGGGGGTAGGGCAGAGGGTGCTATCCCAAACCACGACGTAGCAGGAAAGGACCAAGCCAAGTCAACTTTTTTTATACAGCAATTTAAGATACAGCAAATGCTAACCAAAGTGAACATTGAGAACGCATAATACATTAAAAGACATCAAAACACATAAAATCTAACAATACAAAAAGTAAAAATGCAAAAAACAAAAAAGTAAAGAAGTAAAAACAACTCTCAAGAAGAGCCAAAAGTCAATGAAATAAGGTGGGTTTTCAGCTGAGATTTGAAAATGGCCAGTAAGTATACATGTTCCTTCTGTCAAACATCATGTGGCTTTGGAAGGGCAAATGAGAACTAATTGATAACAGCTCAAAGACTGTACAACACTCATGAAACTAAGTATAATCTGACTAAAATCAATTCAGCGTGTCCAAATTTAATCCTAGTGACCAAAAAATTTCTCTCTTCAATTAAAGTGCTTTCAGATGTGTGTTATTTGACCTTTGTGTAGGCAACACCTCTACTTTGTCAGGCTGTTTCCCACAAACCCTGAAAACTGCAGTGAGTTTAGATAAACAAAGATGACATGCGGAGTTCCCCAAGGCTCTATTCTGGGGCCATATTGTTCAGCATTCACATGCTTCTGTTAGCACAGATCATGAAAACAAACTAAATACCTGACCATAATGCTGTGTCATGAAACTCAGCTCTGTTTTATTATCTCACCAGGGGACTCTGGTCCCATCCAGACCCTTGGTCATGTTTCATGATCCAGCATACTTTTCATTGTTCTTGTTTGTATTTTTTTATTTTCTGCCATACTACATTTTTAACGACACATTTTCTCTCTTTGTAATTACTCCAGCTCATACTGGCCATGAAGGCTAACTGTTCTACTTGTTATTACTGTTGTTTTATTGATTTTATTATGTTATGTTGTTGGCATCAACCTGCAAAAGGGACTAAACATGGAAATTAGCTGTTGGCTATAATCTTGCATATTTAAATACATGTTCATTAATATTTTTTGTCCCTGTTTTAAATAAACTTAAACTTAAAGGTACAGTGTGTAAAAAAAATCAAAAGTCAGTGGCACAAAATGTGATATATAATTCAAAACTGTGTAATCGCTGCACAAGAATAACTACTAGAATGTTATTTGTTTATTTTCTTGAAACAGTCATTTATATCTACTTGCTGGAGGGTGCACATACATGGAGGCTGCCATATTTGTTCCACCATTTTTATGGTGTCCCTGAATGGACAAAACAATGTGTGTGAAGTGAGAACCCTCTGAACTTTAAAACTGCTGTACCAGCTTTGTTTAATGGGAGTTAGAGACTGTTTGGAACAAGTAATGTCTTAAAAGACATAAAGTAGTTACTCATAGTACAGTCATACGCCTGAGACCACTGGGTCCACTCACAGATTAAAATATCTTTATGTCTGGGGAGAATTTTGGCCACTAACAGCCACCGTACATTCAAATCAGTGCTTGGAATATGAAATCATGTATTCTGTGTTGTGTCCTATTTCCTAGCTGAGCTGGATTATACTGATGTACAAGGCTCCGACAAGTTTGCTTTCCAACCTAAAAGTCTGAATCTTTAGTTTTTCAGCTCCTAAAAATCTGAAAAAAAACTACCAAAGAAATCTGACTTCTTGACAGTTTTGACATTTAACAGGAACTTTATTGCAACTCTGTCCTGTCCGTTTCTCTTGTTTATCAACAACACGTAAGGTTGCCTTACATATAAAACATGCTTTGTAAATTTCTCTCTGAAGTCTCTCACTTTCTTATGATAAAACGTTTATAGAGATGGCAATGAAAAAGAAATATAATTTTCAGCTAAAAAAAAACAACAAAAAAAAAAACAGTATTCAGAACCACAGAATCCAAACCCTCACTTTTCAAAATAATAATTAGTAAGATTTAGAGTGATAAAGACTTTGTGCCATATACTGAGAGAATGCCAGCCCGAATATGAATAACGCTTGAAAAATGCAGGAAGTGACACAGAAAAAGAGGTTCCTCAAACTGCAGCTTCTGATTCTGCAGAAACGGGACGAGCGGTCATTTCCTCCTGCAGAGTTGAGCCAAAGGTCCACTTAATCTGATTCATTTATATAGCACATTATTAAACATATGGATGCCAATGTGCTATATAGAAGATAACTGTTGAACACAGACATAAAGACACACACAGCCAGAAATTAAAGACCCACTCTGATGAAAATCATGTTGTTTACATGTTCTTATGGCATATTTCTTATGGTAAAGGACGTATGTTGAGAAAACTAAACTCAAAATTGCATTTCTGAGTATTTCTGCATTCAAATCATCATGAACCAAAGGCAACAAAATGAAATACACAGATATGTCTGCAACATACTAAGGAGATTTAAAAAAATGAAAACACACTAAGGCAATTAAATGTTAAACTGCAATAAAATAAGTTAGCAGATTAAGATATAATAAAGCAATTTGAAAGCTAGAAAATACTAAAAGAAATTAAAAGATTAAATTACATATTGAGGTACTTTTTGCATCATTAACTTGTTAAGTTAAGAAAAATAATGAATGTTAAAATGTAGAAGAGACAAATAAAGTTTTGAATTATTTTGTTACTTCAGAAAAAGAGATTTTTTTTGTAAATTCAGAAAAGCTGAATAGAAACATTTTTTTCTGTGAAATTATCAGTTTATTTTCCCAAAATAAATCCAGAAAAAAACATTTCTCCTCTTTTAATGGATTATCTTGTCAATTCAGAAAAACTGTAGAATATCTTATATATTTTCCTGTTAAAAGAAATAAATTAGAGGAAGGTTTTTCTTTTTAATTTTCTCATAAAGCCAGGAAAGTAAAGTTCAGTCTTTGTTTAGTTTATTTTGTGTTTAATTTTCTTGAAAAGCAAGGGGAAAGAAAATCTTCAAATTTTCTCATAAATCCAGGGAAACCACAAAGACTGTTGTTATTATTATTATTATTGTAATTATTATTATTATCATTAATAATAATAATAATAATAATAATAATAATAATAATAATAATAATTCATTTTTTTATAATAATAATAATGATACTAATAATAATTTCATTATTATTATCTTGTTAATTTAGGAAAAAAACTGTGTCAAATGAGAAAAAAAAAGACAGGAAAGTTTTTTTTAAAATATTCAATTAACTTAGATAATTATAGGTTTTATTCATTATTAGAGGGGTGGCCATGCAAAGTTATAATACAGAAAACATTTCTGTGATAACTTTGTCTTTATATGCATGAAATCACAAGTTTAACTTGAAAAAGCAGCATTTCTGTAGAAGCATGAACGCCTTTAATCTTGGATCAAAACCCTCCCCTTCCTGTAACTCGTCAGGAATGAGCCTGATTGGACCATTTTCACTTAAGCATCATTTCAAAAATTTGTCTTAGATTTGCTCTGTAGTTGCTGGATGGAAATCCGACTAACGTCACCACAACCTGGTCCAAAACTTGTGGGAGATGCAAATTTTTTTCTCGTGTGTCCGGTGATGATGAGGGTTACTGGTGAAGATATTTTCTGACTTCAATCTCAGCTTCTCAGCTTTGTTTCTTTTTCCTGCTGCATCACTGAAAAACAAACCTCTTAATTCTGACCCAGCAGCTAAACACACACACACTCGACTCAGTATACACACAAAGCTGCAGCCACAATATGACTAAACGCATTTGTGTGCATTCCCATGCGCGTAAGCATGTGCATGAGCTAAAATCTGCAAAACAAGGATAGAATAGAAACAGACAGACGAGACGGACATGGCCACACAAACATGGACATTAAAACACACAAACACACACTCTCTAACACACACACGGCCTGGATGCCTCGTCTCCTCGGCTGGCTGGATCTTTTGGTTGCCATGGTGCCAGTCAACCAGTCAGCTGGAGGGAGTGTGAGTGGGTGTTGGGGACGAGGTCTGTTGCTGACTCCTGGTTGGGACGCAGCCACACACACACGCACACACACACACATCCATACACAAATATATGCATCACTATAAATTCAGCAACAGATCAAAGCACATTTGCAGAACACAGAAATTATGGGATGTAAGAATAAGCAAGAATGTACAAATGTGAGTCCAAATGGCTTGTGTGAGTCAACACACATACACACAAAAAAGATATAATATGCAACCCTCCCCCCTTTACACACACACACACGCACACACAGATGTTGCGAATATGTTGAGACTCACTTAATAGAGCTGCTCAATATGCCACATTTATAAATGCAAACACAAACAGACAACAATACAAATTCCTTCAAGCTGTCGCATCCCTCATCAAGGTCACCACAAGATGCGCTCACCTGCTCACCTGCTCGTTAAAACAAACCAAAGAAAAACAAATATGGATGTAACTCAATGCAGTCATGTAGACATGAAACGGGGACGACAAGTTACACAGATTTACCAAAACTGGACAATAAGAATAAGAATGAGAATGAGAATGAGAATGAGAATGAGAATGAGAATAAGAATAAGAATAAGAATAAGAATAAGAATAAGAATGAGAATGAGAATGAGAATGAGAATAAGAAGGGGAATGAGAATGAGAATGAGAATGAGAATGAGAAATGAGAATGAGAAAAGAAGAGAATGAGAATGAGAATGAGAATGAGAAAGAGAATGAGAATGAGAATAAGAATGAGAATGAGAATGAGAATGAGAATGAGAATGAGAATGAGAATAAGAAGGGGAATGAGAATGAGAATGAGAATGAGAATGAGAATGAGAATAAGAAGGGGAATTAGAATGAGAATGAGAATGAGAATGAGAATGAGAATGAGAATGAGAATGAGAATGAGAATGAGAATGAGAATGAGAATAAGAAGGGGAATTAGAATGAGAATGAGAATGAGAATGAGAATAAGAAGGAGAATGAGAATGAAAATGAGAATGAGAATAAGAATAAGAATAAGAATGAGAATGAGAATGAGAATAAGAATAAGAATGAGAATGAGAATGAGAATGAGAATAAGAAGGGGAATGAGAATGAGAATGAGAATGAGAATGAGAATAAGAATGAGAAGGGGAATGAGAATGAGAATGAGAATGAGAATGAGAATGAGAATGAGAATGAGAATGAGAATAAGAATAAGAATGAGAATGAGAATGAGAATGAGAATAAGAATAAGAATAAGAATAAGAATAAGAATGAGAATGAGAATGAGAATGAGAATAAGAATAAGAATAAGAATGAGAATGAGAATGAGAATGAGAATAAGAATAAGAAATTTGTGATTCTGCAACAGCACACATATAGCGGACCAGTCTGGCCAAAGGTAAGTGAATAGACAGAAAAACTTACAGACAAACATAAACAAAGGATAGATTCAAATAGATTTATTAGACTGTACAGGAATTTTAAAACACAATAATGAATAAGTATAGTTATTTTGCTGACAAGTGGTCGTGTACGTATTTAGATTGTCATAAATAAATAACAGACTGGTGTGTTTTGTAAATTGCCACATAAAGAAATTATTGCACATGGTCGTCCTCAAAATTATTACACGTCCAGCAGGTGGTTGAATGAATGTTTTTTTTTTAATGATTTAACGCATTTTGATGGAACTGCCTGTTGCACAAGAATTAATTTTGTGTCCTAAACATAATCCTGAAATCCTGAGCACTAATAAATGCAATTATTTATTTATTCTAAATATGAATATACAGGCAACCTCAAAATTAGTCATACCCTCCAATTAAAGAAGGAAAAAAATCAACTGTCAGTGAAATAAGTTGAAATTAACAATGTTTTATATAAGTAAATTAAAATTTTGTAAATTTTCATTTATCATTAGTTTCTTTAGTTTCTTGTTATTTGAATTTTTTTTTCTGAATTTTGCATTTTCTTTAATTTGAGGGTATGGATAATTTTGAGGACAACTGTAGTTGTTATAAAGTATTGCACATGATCCAGAAGTGATGGTGACAGATACAGTTTTATTTCACCTTTATTTATACAGGTTGTCTCATTGAGATCCAAGATCTCATTTACAAGAGAGACCTGTGTTTATAAAAACAAACAAAACGAGCAATTAAGAGGACAAGAACGAGTTTCATATGAAGATTTCTCTTTTTGTCTTAACAGCAACTTGAATTGTCCTAAAGGAATCAAAGTGGAAACGAAAGCTTCAGATCCTGTGGCAGAGTATTCCATGTTGATGGGGCAGAGTAGGAGGATGCTTTTGTCCAAGTTCTGACCGTACTGATGGAAGAGTGAAGGAAATAAAGTCCTGTGAGCGTAGCCTGCGGGGAGACATGACAACAAGTAGGGTGGGAACAGTCCAAGGATAGTTTAGACAAAGATGTACCAATGCATGAGTCTATGACCTGACAATGATGGCCAGCTCACCTTAGAATATAAATGACAGTGGTGAGTGAGAGATTTACATCCTGTTATGAACCTTAGTGCACCATGATACCAGCATCCAACATGTGGAGACGGGTGACAAAGGCTGCACGGGTGAAATGGAGTCTTTAGATGTGCTCATTGTAAAGTCTGACAGCAGCAGGGAGGAAAGACCTGCAGTATCGCTCCTTCACACAGCGAGGGAGGATCAGTCTGGCACTGAAGCTGCTCTCCAGACCCGACAGGGTGTCCTGCAGGGGGTGGGACTCAAGATTCAATAGAAGAGGGAGAAACGTTGCTGGTCTGATGAGTCTCCATTTCAGCTCCACATTCAGATGCTCGGCTCAGAATCTGCTGGAAACATCATGAAAGCATGGATCCATCCTGCCTTGGATCAAGGCTTCAGGTTGCTGCTGGTGTAATGGTGTGGGGGAGGTTTTCTCGGCCCACTTTGGACCCCTTCGTACCAACGTGGCGGTTTAACCACCACAGCCAGGAGGATTGTTGCTGACCATGTCCATCCCTTTATGACCACAGTGGAGCATCTTCTGACGCTGCTTCCAGCAGGATGATGCACCATGTCACAAAGATCACATCATCTCCAACATGACGGTGAGATCACTGGTTCAATGTTCTCCACAGTCACCAGATCTCAGACCAACAGAGCAGCTTTGGGATGTGGTGGAACGGGAGATTCTCATCATGGATGCAGCATCTGTGTGATGCTATCATGTCTACATGGAGCAAAATTTCTGAGGAATTTGTCTAACACCTTGCTGAATCTATGACACCAAGAATTAAGGCAGTTCTGGAGGGTAAATGGGTACAAATGCAGGACTCCTCTGGACGATCCAAATGCCTGAGACATTCACTAAGTTTTATTTCATATATCTGTGTAGTATACGTCATTATTATATTTTAAACATTTTTTTCCATATAGCATTATATATTCCATATATAATATGTCAGCAAAACATGTTCACATCAGGACATTGTAATTACATTTCTTTATTTAATCTACAGCGCCCTCTGGTGGAGGATGGACATATGTCAGCTGAAAACTGTCAGTGTTAATAATCAAGTCTACAGTACAGCTTTAAAGGCCTGTGCACTGCTTTCTTTCCTTCTTTTTTTTTGTAAAAGAATAGATGGAGAATAAATTAATAAATCACTGACTGCATTAACTGATAAGAACCTGTAACTTATTTCAGATTAACAATTTGTTTCCTCCAATCCTGGTGAACTCACTCACTCACGTTGTTGTCTGCAGGTGCATGGGAGAAAGCTGTGTTTTCTGTCTGTTAATGTGGGCGTGTATGTGTGTGTACCAGGGTATAACAGGCCCACAATAGCTGGATCACCAAACAATGAGATGTGTATGGTTGCCAAGGTAACTCCACCAGCCTAACAAACTGTGGAAATTGGTAACCAGGTAACAGGAGCCCAGCAACAAATACAAAAGAATCATATTTACAAATTTGCATACGTTTCTGAAAATACTGAAACTGTTTACTGATGAATAAACAGTTCAAATCACATTTTTAAAAAGGCAGAAGAACTCCTTATCATCAAATCAAAACCAACTTTATTAATACAACACTTTTCATACAGTGAATGCAACACAAAGTGCTTCACGAGATAAGATCTAAGAAAAAAAACAGCTTAAATTCTAAACCCCGTCCCTCCCACCCCCACAGATTAACCCATGGATGTACACACACCTGCACACACCCTCACAGCAGTGAAAAAAAGAAAAGAAAAACATGGCTAGTAACATGACAGAGCACTGGGGATCCAGATAAGGAAAAACCACCTACAGGGGGCCGTCCACGCTGAGAGGAGTCACAGTCCGCACCCACAGGGAGCACTGCCTTAGAGACCACCCCGACTTTGATACCAGGGTAGACTCCACACATGGTGCAGAGACCCCCAGTCCTCCAGGCCCAGGGGCCTCCAAGACTATGTCCCCAATGGCAAACCAGACAAAACTCCAAGCACTGAAGCTAAAAGAGAATGTAAGAAAAGGTAAAAAGGCAAAAGATAAAGATAAAACAAAATTTAGGATTTAAAGACAGCATGAATAACAATAAAGTGTACAAAGACTTAGAGTTCATGTCGCATAAGGATTTAGTACAAACATACAGATTAGGAAATAGCAAACTTTTCAATACATACAAATAAAATAAATAATTAGCAGTAAGATAAGCTTAAAAAAATTAGTTATTCCACCTAAAATAACAGAGCAAATAATGCAAATGAAAGAACAGAAAAAACTAACTTCCAAATTATGCAGTTGTGTGAAAAAGTGTTTGCCCGCTTCCTGATTTCTTACTTTTTTGCATGTTTGTCACACTTAAATGTTTCAGATCATCAAACAAATTTAAATGTGAGACAAAGATGACACAAGCAAACACAATCGAAGCTGAGTTCAATTTCTCTAGCCACACCCAGGCCTGATTACTGCCACACCTGTTCTTAAATAGGACCTGCCTGACAAAGTTAAGTAGACCAAAAGATCCTCAAAAGCTAGACATCATGCTGCGATCCAAAGAAATTCAGAAAAAAAAAGAGAAACATAGTAATTGAGATCAATCAGTCTGGAAAAGGTTCCAAAGCCATTTCTAAAGCTTTGGGACTCCATTGAACCACTGGAGTTATATGTTTATGTCCAATAATCAAGTCCATAGTTATCAGACGAGAAATTCTTCTGATCTCTACACTGCCTACTTTAGAACTGCTCTTGGGCAATTTTCAATGCGTAATGAAGGTCCACGTCTCTGGATTCATGAAAAAAATCATTTATTTAACATCATTTAAAAAAGCTCTCAAAAAATATCTTGTAAATCAAATAATGCAACATTCTTATGTCTCTTATTTATAATGTATTCATGTTATTTTACACACATAAGTTACTTTTGTTGTTGTTTTCACAGATGTCTTCACAGAATCTTACCTGCACAAGCCAGAAGAAAACACACAGCTGTGACCAGTCTGGGCAGGGTTTTACCAAGCGAGGAAATCTGACACAGCATCACCGTATCCACACTGGAGAGAAGCCCTACTTCTGTGACCTGTGTAGGACGAGTTTTAGGCAGTCCGGGAATTACTCAAGGCATATGGATTCATATAAACACTGGAAAAAATCCTTAGGTTTGTGAGAAGTACTGGAAGAGCTGCCGATTTTTCAAAGATTCCTCACCGTCTCCACGACGACCACCAAAGAGAGACCAGTTTCAAGCAGCTTTGAACAAGTCAAAATTACATAGTGACATTTTATGAAAAATGTCTTAAAAAGTTGAAAATATTATTTGTATGCATCTTAAATTGTCAAGTGTTGTGATTTTATCGTCAGGATGCACAAACATTTGCCAACATATGAAAACAAATATCAAAACAAAATCAAGGGTCAATGGCAGAAAAATGTGATATATAATTCAAAACTTTGTTTCTATTGATGCGTAATTGCTTCACGAGAATAGCTGTTATGTGTTTATTTTCTTAGAACGAATCATTTATATCTACTTTGTGCGGGTGCACATACATGGAGGCTGCCATATTTGTTCTGCCATTTTTATTACGGTGTCCTTGAATGGACAAAACAATGTGTGTGAAGTGAGAACCCTCTGAACTTTAAAACTGCAGTAGCAGCTTTGTTTAATGGGAGTTAGAGCACTTTTTGGGATAAGTTATGCCATAAAAGACACTAAAAGTAATTACATGTAGTACAGTTATAGCTACACCTGAGACCACTAGATTCACTCACAGATTAAAACATCTTTGTTTAGGAGAATTTTGGCCACTAACGACCACCGTACATTCACAACAGTGTTTGGAATATGAAGTTCTTTGAGAGAAAACATCTTTTCTTTCAAATACCCATCTTTACCACTAGATGTCAGTAATTCTTACATACTGTACCTTTAAGAGTCTTCTAGACTAGCACAGCTCAGTGAGTCTCACCCACCCCATCTAGAACAGAGCTTCAGACTATGAAAAAATATAATAATGCATACAGTTTTTTACTTAATATACAGTTAGTTGGGCTAAAACTGCTATTGAAGAGACAGTGAGATTAAACCATTTTTACTGACAAATTTCTTCAACTGTTTGTACAATGCACAACTGCACACATTCCTTGCACAAATTGTACTTGATTTTGTATTTAAGACATTTAAGTAATAATACTTTGATTGAATGGGTTGATCCATTGTGGAAATAGAAGCATTTAATTTCCTGCATGGTGAAGCATCTCTAAAATGTATGTGCACGATCACAGCATAGCATATGTATCATGAAGTGGCTTGCCAGACAACGTTCTATCTATTATCTCCCTACAAGCAAGATCATTTTTTAAAATAAACTGTAGGAGGTTCAGTATGTAAAGAGAGGTGAAACTTCATTCTACAGGGTACCATGTCTGTTTTGGTCACTATACTATGAGGATGTTCATCCTGAATTGCTCAGGCTGCTGTCCAAGTTCAGGAGGAATTCATTACCAGTATGTTTATAAAGCTGCTTTTATATTATTTCATCTCATGTCTCTTTATGTAGGCTATAGCCAAGTCATCACTTTAAAAATGTGAACAAACAGATTTCAGTGCGCATCTTTGTTATTATTTATTACCTCCGCCAAGGAGGTCGTCAAAACCAACCACAAGGAGTTTTTTCTACATTTATGTTTTACTTAAACCTCTTCTATAGTCATGTCAAGCTCAGATAACAGTTTCTCTGTCGGGGCAGCCCCCTCATTGACATTGAGGAAGTGTGTGGTTTTGGTGTGTCTGTGTGTGGGGGTGCGTTTTTGCAACATTGTGGGGACCATGTTCCGGATTTTTACCATCACAGTGGGGACGTCTCGCCCTCGTGGGGACATTTTCCCGGTCCCCACGGGTACGAACCCCGTTTTGAGGGTCAAGATTAGGTTTTAGAGTAGCCTACAGTTAGGTTTTGGTTAGGATTAGAACAAGGGTTAGGTTTAGGCAATCAGTTATGGGCGTTAGGTTTAGGGTAAGGGGCTAGGGAATGAATTAAATTCAACTTTATTTGTATAGCGTCCATTCATGACAATGTCGGTGCCATAAAAACAAACGTGTGTGTGTGTAGGCCTACGTATAACAGCATTCCTGTTTGTAGGGAACTAAATGGGTTCTCACCGTTTCAGGCAGGAAAACATTAATAATCTTTTGCCAGAGAGAGAAACCACTCAGTAAATTGTCGAGGAGGAAGTGTAGAAGACGGGACAATGCTCTGCTTATCAACAACACACACTTCCACACAATGAAAGTCAGCTTCGTGTCTTTCTGCAACAACACTGCCATAAATTTCATTTGAGTTCGTTTTGAGGTTTGCTTTTTTCCCCTTTTTTAAACTGTTTTTTTTTTTTTTTACTTTGTGTTTCATCTTGTAGAATTATTTCTGAGAAAACAAGACGTAAACATTGGAGAATTTCTTCTGGTGTGACTGGTCTTTGAACCAGTTACATCATCCAAGAAAAAAAAAATTATATCAATGATAATGGTTCTAGTTCACAATGGATTTATTCGGTTGTCCACACTGTAATGACAGGAAAACTGTTTCAGCGGTCTGTATTCTGCAACCGTCTATCCGTTATGCCTAACTGGCGTCTCTGTGTTACCATGACAACAATGTTCAACTACAGAAATTAATGACTGTTTATCTATATTAACACAGTTAACTGTCGATAATTAATACAGCTTTAGTCGAACCACTAATAACAATAAAAGATAACATTGGCAAAAATTACAATAAGATTGTAATCAGACAGATAAATGTTTGCCTGTGCTAGCGTGCAGTGTCGACATTGGGTTGACATGCTAACGGTAACACCCGAGGCTATCTTCACTTTAACTTTATGATATGACACATAATCAGGTGAGTCCATCCCAGCATCATGAAGCCAAAACAACAATAAAAGATAAATCAAAAGAGATGGGGTGGAGTTATATAATCAATAGAAAAAAATAATAAAATTCAGCAATGGAAATCATGTGCCACATCAGGACTGATTTTAAAATGCTGACTCTTCAAACTGGTCTCAATCCAGGGCTGTGCAATTAATCAAAATTTAATCGTGATTTAAATTTTTGTGTCAAACAATCTCCAAACCCCATTTTTTTGGTGGGGGGTGCTTGTTCTTGTTCTCAGCACATCTGCTGAGCAGAACTTGAAACTGCGAGAAGTATAGAGCCTGAGGAGTCACGTGACAATTCTGAGCGAAGCGGAGTCGCGCCGCCATGATGTTGGTACGGATTTGACTGTCAAAACGAGAGCTGACGGGACTTTTAACATTGGAGGGAAAAGGAGCAAAGAAGAAAAGCCGTACAGAAATAATTTAATGTCTAGCACAAAGAAGACTTATTTGGAGAAACTAGGGGACATATCCGGACTGGACCCATCTGAGCTGAATGGCTCAGAGTGGGACAGTAGTCTGGACCGCTTACCTCCGTCCTCCGTGGAGACATGCGGCTGATGCATTGTGAATTATTTAGTCTTTACAATCAGTTTGTAACGTGGTAATATTTGTAATTTTGCTCTGTTAATGTTAGAGAAGTGTTATTCTGCCTTTTACACAGTTAACTGTTATGCTGCTAGTTAAGAAAACATTTGTGAGCTGTCAGTAAACATGTAAGGAGGACGATATTTAACGTGATTTCAATCATTTATTTATAAAAAAAAAAGAAAACAGTGATGAGTGTGTGTCTGATTTGTGAAAGACCCAAAATAAGCTGTCAGATGTCAGTGGTGTCGAACATCACGAGTAAACAGGTAAAAGAAAGTAACCGGAGTTTTCATCAACTCATGTTAGCTTCAGTGCTAGTCTTGACAACAACGATTTAGCATAGCTACGTTTGCAAATGCACAGCAAACAAGGACGATCTTATCCAGGGTCGTAGTGTCCGGTTCATTCTCACAGCAAAGCAGCATCTTCACAGGCACACTGGTATGACTGGAATATTGTTTACTGGTTCCTGCACACGATGACATGTTCCACATGACTGCTCCCAGCTGAGCACGGCCGTGTGTGAGGGAAGGATCTAGCGGCCACATCGTACTGATTGATTCCTCATTATTAAAACTATCTGCAAGGACAGAATCACGGAGTAGTTTTTAAGGATACCACAATTATCAGTCACAAAGGATCACTAGCTGGAGAACACACGGCATGCTGCATGTTGCTGATCTCTTTCCTTCAGACTGCAGCTGTCAGACACTCTCCCCCCCCTGTCACTTCAGCAGTTTACAATCTGATTTTTTTTTCTTTTTCTTTTTTCAAACCGGAGATCTTGAAAAACCGTAACTCGCCCTTGTTTGTCTTTTTTTTTTGATCATCTTGACTGTGCGAAGAGCTGGCACTGTCCTTCACTCAACATTATAACCCAGCATCTCCAGTCACGACCAACGTAGCTCTCAGTAAGCGTACAAACAACATGGCGGAACGCCGGTTCGGAGGGGCGGGGCGACGCGCTGTGACGACAACTCCTCAAGCTCTATTGCCTGATTGGTTGGTTAGAGATTTGCTGTGGGATCAATGTGAAAAACTGCCACTTCCACATTTCTGCTGATGCCAGGTTGAACAGACGCATTTAAAGGTGCCATGACATCAAATTTCACTTTTCTGGGGTTTTGGGTGTATAATATGATCTGTTGTGCACTGATGAGGCCATGTGAATGTCCAGAGTGAGAATCAAAGTTCCTGTTTATGGTCTGTCAGCTTTGTCTCTCTGCTCAGAAACAGTTGAATCAGACAGCAGGCTATCATTCTACGTAGTTCCATCATTCTACGTAATTTAATTGCTCCAATAAGAGCACACTATCAAGTTAACAGCGCCCCCCCTCTCTCTCTCCTAACGGTTTATGCACCGTCCGCTCCCCCCCCCTCCCCTCCCTGTCTGATTCAGCTTCGTGTATGGAGCTAGTAGTAACTTCTGTGCAGTCAGGTCTGGATTTTCAAACAAATGGATTTAAAAGAAAACTTCTGCAGCAACACTGAGGGAGGGGGCCACAACCTTGTCATTACCTGTAAGTTTATTTATTTTCTAAATGCTGTCTTGTCTGATAAACGTAGCTCACACTGTCTGAAGTGCCCATGTTGCTAGCAGTTAGCCTTTAGCAAACTCCGACCGCAGCTTGACCTAGATTCTCCAAATAAGGTCATAGCCAAATAAGGTGTAGCCAATCAAAATGAAGTCAACGTGGTCTCCGGGTAAAGCTCCATATCATCACCGGACCCAACTGTATTACTGAGGAAGTGAGGTCTGGCGTTTCAAAACAATACTCCGCTGTAAAAAATGCCGTTTTTTTCTTTGGAGTATTTACATATAAAGTAATGCCAACAACATAAACTAGTTTTTAACTGCTATGTCATCACTCCTTTAATACACAGCTGATCAATGTGGTTTACAGCACATGGCATTTAAAGACACGGGAACCACCACAAAGCTTCTCACCAAACCCATACCAACATTTTTTCTTTTTCTTGCGCCACTAAGAACAAGAACAAAGTTGTAGCTTCTCACAGAGTTTGTAACAAGCTTAAGGCGAAGTGCTTTGTTGGGGAAAACACTGAACTCAACGAACAAGTACAAAGAAGCATATTTAGTGTCTTAGTCTTTTATTCACATCATCTTACAAAAAGTTGCGGAAGTACATAGATAAAAACAGGATAAAACACAAGGATTTACTACAGAAGTTATGATGATGTTAGGAGAGCAGAATCAGAAAAAAAATGTACAAACTTCACAAACAATAATCCTAAAGAAAAAAACATAAAAAAAAAATTCTGAGTAAATAAATACTAAACTACTCCTGTTACAATCGTCCTCAACATTATTTATACCTTCTCTTTAAAGATGGAAAAAAAATCAGCTGTCAGTGAAATAAGCTGAATTTGACAAAAAGTGATAATGTTTTTTTTTATAAAAATCAATTTTGAATCATGGTTTCACAGAAATATTAAAAACAAGCAAAAAATAAAACAAGTAAGCAAGGATGATGGGGCTCATGAACAATAATGCTGTTGATAACACTTTGAGACAATCACTGCAATCAGGTGTTCTCTGTAATGTCCAATCAGACGCCTGCACCTGTTGACAGGCATGTTGGTCCATTGATGATAAGGTGCTTTAATTTGTCACAAACAGTTTTTAAAAAATATTCTTTTCAACTGAATTTCAAAAGCAATATTTTATTTCACTAAATCATAATTTTTATTTATTATTTCTTTTTTTTGTTTCTTGTTATTTGAATAACTATTGTCATTAAGTATTTTATTGGGAGAGTATGAATAATTTGGGGGACGACTGTAGTTGTAATTTCTTGCTCTGCTTTTACGGTTTTGTTTCTACATTTTCTTGGATTTTATCGTAAAGCACTTTGTGATTTTATTTGCAAAAACTGCAACACAAATCAATGTCACAGTATCACAGACTAGAAGTGAAAATCTGGATCAATCAGGGATCCATTGATCATTTTTCTGACGTTCCTCAGAACATTTATCCACCTTCTCTCTTCTAACCAAAGTTTCTTATTTCAGTCTGAAATGTGGACATCTGAAGGTGAAGTGTGTACATTGTACTTCCTCGGTTATCATAACCAAGTAGTTAAAATATTTGGTCTGTATTTCCACTGTATCCTGATTTTATGGACAAATAGAAATCTATTCTTTCAGAGTTTTTTTTTTAATGAGTTAATATTTTAAACTAAAGATAGACCGATACATCAGCCAGCAGATATTTTTGGCAGATATTTGCATTTTTTGCATCGGCTGATACGTTGGTTGAATTGGCCGATACTCCCATTCGGCATAATTTACAGACTTTTTTTTTAAGTTTAATGTTTCTATTTAATGTTTGTTTAAAAGTGCACTGTTTCTTTTTTATATATGTATTTGAGGAGCTTTTTTTTTTTTATTTTTAAAAGTAATGTAAAATGACTTTTGATTGTATTGTAGTCAACCGAAAAGCAGGAGGTAAGTTGGAAAAGTTTAACAAAGCCGACCAAACTGAACCCATACCTGAGTCCAGAAGGAAATAACACAAACTATGAGGTGATTTTTTTTTTTTTTTTTTTTGGTTCTAAATGCTCCAAATGTGAGAAATAATTATTACAACTTGTAATGTTCAGAGCATTGAATCAGTCTCTTCATGTCCAGTTGGGTTTTTGTTTTGTTTCTTTGTTTTTCAGCGTGAGTGCATAAAGACAGTTGCTGGGTTTCCATCTGGAATTGCGCAAACCTAAATATCGCAATTAAAATCCGCTAATGAAAATATCTACATTTAGAAAAAAACTCTCAAGTACCGCAAAAAAGTTTTTACGCTTTAATGAGGCGTAAATTCAGACGTTTCGATAAAGCAGTTTTTAATGGAAACACTTTTTTTTGCAATTACACGCCATCAGGCGTGACATAGGGGGGTTAAAATCCAGTTATTCCTTCGTTACTTTGAAAAATATGATCATTTACAAGCATTAACTGTGAAATCGGAGTGATGGGGAAAAGTTTTATCAGTCACATATGTGCAAAAAATCCCCAAATCGCCACAACTCAGCTTCGTTTAGGACATTATACAGATGGTTAAAGTTTTTCATTAATGACTGGCCACGAGCTGTTTATGTTGTTTGCACACATTTGTAACACTACGACTTGGTTATCTCGTCACCAGGATTTAATAAAACGTGACCACGGATAACATCGTATGACTGCGCTGTCATATCAGCAGCTGCATCACCACATCAGTCAGGAACTGGTGCCGATAAACGTGGAATAAAGATCAAGAAATGACATCCACACCCCAGAAATTGATCCTGAGGGGGTTTTCATTCGTGTTACGCTTCGGGCGTCTGTCCTGGAAGTCGCCACGAGTGTTTTTTCCCTGCTGATGTGATCAGAGGCTCCGTACATACAGACTTTACCTCTGAATCATCATCCGCTGCTTTCATCTCCTGATGAGCAGCAGCTCTAAAACACATTTATATCTCCATCCTCCTCAACGTGGAGTCTCGCGGGACGGATTTTACCAGAATTACGGCTTATACCATTCAATGGAAACACCTACATATCGCAATTGTACTTTTTCAAAATTCAATAAATATCGCTTTTATTTTTCGATCAAGTGTAATGGAAGACATCAGGGTGTCAGGCGAAAATAAAAATTAGATTAATGTTAATCATAATGACAGTCAACTCAATGTTAATGAGACTGGGGGTAAACATTTCATTTAGGAGGTCTCATCCAACTTTTGCATAAACAGAGAATTAGTCTTAAACAGAAATGATGGAATGGATGAAGAAACCTCGGAGAATGGATGCAGATCTCACAGGCAGAGTCCGTAAAATCGTTCCTGACTGTCACACATATCAAATCTCAGTGTGAGTTAATTACATAATTACATAAGTATAATAACTGATATACGTTTAATTATCCTCAGCACTGTCTGGAGGAGCCATCTGATAATAAATCATCTCAGATCAACTCGTCCCGTCATCAGATACATGAGGCGCGAGCGTCAGCTAAAACACTCCATGCTGGCCTTGGCTCGCTCCATCTCATGCAGGAAGTTGTAAAACTGAGGCAGAGTCAGTTCTGGAGGGAAGAAACAAAAGAAATTCAATGAAATTGTCTGACAAGGTGTTCCTAAAAATACTTTTCTGTTGGTAAAATAAACTTTTAAAAAAAGTAAAGAAAGAAAGAAAGCAGAATATCACACTTAAGATGTTTTAGATTTAGAACTGAAGCAGATTTAAAGAAAATAACTCTAAAAGATGGTGAACAGAGCAGCAGGGAGTCCTGTCCAAGCCGCTGAGGTCCCGGAGTCGTCCCACCATCAATACAACTCAGGTTTATCTATCAGAGTTCCTTCACATTTTTACAAGTTAAATTTAAGACTTTTTAAGACCACTCAGAACAGAATTTAATGCCCATTTCACAGCCACACTGGCAAAAACACGGATCTCTCCACAGTTACAAAGATAATGTCAAAAAAGACGGACTGAAGATAAAAAAAAAAAAAGAGAAATTGAATTTTCTTTTTTTTTTGCTGCCATTTTCCCAAATAACAGAAATGTGTTGTAGCATAATTTAAGACCTACCATATAAAATTTAAGACCTTTTAGGGACTTTTTAAGGTATTAAATGCAGTTTTGTAAATTTGGGCTTTTAAGACTTTTTAATTGTGCGTTCCAGTTGTCTCGGGATTCTGAGCAGACGCGAGTTGGTGACGTCATTATCAGGTATTTTGCGTTCCAGTTGCACCAACTCAGGAAAAAATAGAAATCTCCAAAACAGCCTATTTGTGAGCTAAAACAGCTAAAAAAATAACATTTCTAGCTTGAAAAATAACACAGATGTTAATAACAACGTTACCACGATAACAACAGCTAATTTCAGTGTGTGTGTTTAATAAACAACACATAATCGCGCTGCGTTTTAAAGAAAAAAAGACCGCTGTGAGACCGTAAAATTAAACAACAATTCGGTGCTGTTTACACTTTGAATTTATGAACATAAAATATCTTATATAGAAGTATAATAAACACAACAATGGTACTGGATGCAGCCATCTTTAAAGGCAGGGTAGGGGATCCTGGCAAACGGTTCGAGCAACGCTAAATGTGAAAAATAGAACTTACACAATATCCCTTTAATTTTTGTGTCAGAACATTTAATTAATTGTCTGCAATCGGGGTGTGAAGAAGACTTTAAGCAATATAGTAAAAAATGCTCCTGGAAGACATCATCCACCCTGCCTTTAAATCTACAATCTTGGGGTCCTCTGCAAATTACAACTCATATCTCGGAAAAAGTAGTTCATCACATCACTTCCTCGGAAAATTACCTTGGAAAAACGAGTTCTGAGACAACTGGAACGCAGGATAAGACCCTGCGAGAACCCTGATCCAATGATGAAGTTCAGTTCATTTAATTAACCTGAAAAGTACCGAGAGGAAAACCAGAAACCCACATGGTCCCACACACACTTCCTTCCTAAATCTCAATAAAGCAGGAACTGAGGGCGTGTGCACGAACCAGTAACTCGGACAGTAACACGCCTCTTCTGTCACATATTGTTTCGTCCACAGAATAAGAAACTTTCAGCGGGAATAAAAGGGCTGATCACAGAGAGAAAACTGTATTTCTGGTTATTAAACATCTGGTTCAGGCGACAAACAGAAAAAGGAATGAAGTAGAAGGACGTATGATTCCACGGGGACTCGGTGCACCCCAGAGCCTGACTGCAGACACTCAAGATGCACGACAAAATAATTAACAATAGACTAAACTATGTTTGCAAGGACTTACAGAGGAATGAGGTACTTGGGGATGTACAGAGGGTTGCAAAAGTTTAGATACACTCCCATTAAAGACGGAAAAAAAAATCAGCTGCCAGTGAAATAAGTTGAAATGAACTAAATAATAATAAATATAAATTTTATAAAAAATCATGACATTGATTCTGAATTTCTGTTCAACAAAAATATTAAAAACAAACTAACAAAAATAAAACAAGTAAAAAAAGCATAATGGGGCTCATGAACTAAAATTTTTATTGAGCAACGCTTTGAGACAATCACTGCAATCGGGTGTTTTCTGCAACGTCCAATCAGACGTCTGCACCTGTTCACAGGTATGTTGGTCCACTGTTCATGAGCAAGGCGCTTTAATTTTTTTCATTATTTTTTTTAACCCACAATTGAAAATTAATGTTTTATTTTACTTAATTATAATTTAGTAAATTTTTACTTATAACTTTTTTCAGTTTCTTGTTATTTGAACTCCTATTGAGAATTTAGCTTTTTATTTAATGGGAGGGGATGTAAACTTTCACACCCCACTGGAAGTTGTTCTTTGAAGGAACCAGTTAGAAATCTGGAGCAAAACTGAGTGTACCAGTTCATTTATTCATTAACTCTTTGTACCACATCATCCTCATGATGCTGTATAATCTGCATTTGTCAGGTTTTCCTCTGAAACAATGCTTCTTGTCCCCATAAATAATATCTCTGCCTTCAAAAGCTCTTAACTCATTTATTTATGTAGTTATTGTATTTATTTTTGTATAGGAACATATTGCACATTAATGAGCATCAGTAAGGAAAAATAGCAGATGGTTACTCTATAAATAGACAAAGACAAATAGCTCATTTATGGATGATTTATGAAAATGAAAATCTGAAAGTTGAACGTTGAAGGCAGGTGTAACCAGCCTCTTCACATCAGTGATCGCAGACTCACTCACCCATGTAGACGTTTTCGGTGGACGTCCCTTTCTGACCACCAGTTTCAACTGCAAACAGATCAAATCTTGCTCAAAAAACTGAAGAAAACATTTGCAATGGCTGAAAATGTAACTGTGTGTGTGACTGTGAGGTTAGATTTACAGCATCGTCTCACCTGTAGAAAGATGTTGCCAGCTTTCTGAATTTCACTGGTGCCGACAGTCACTGTGGAAGCCAGAAAACACACTGTGATCACGGTTTTGTTAAACCATCAAAACAACAGCAAATTAAGAATTTTCTTTTACTGAAACGATTTTCCTGGAAAAAAAAACAATCATATATCTTTCTTTAACCGGGATCCCATCCAGCCCTGATATGTGCTTTTCTGAGTCAAGTTTAATTACCTGCATGTGTTTTCTCTTTTTCCCACAGTCTAAACACAAACATGTTTGGTTTCCTGACTAACAGACTATATACTTCTAGCTACATGTCAACCACAGCAGCCAGGATCTAAGCAGAGCTGCCAAACCATCTGGAAAAACAAGATCATAAACCATCCCAAAAGAAAATCAAACTGAAAGCTGTTGAAAATAGTTTCATTCATAAACAATATAAACTCTGCAGAGATGACTCTCTCCAAAGTCTTAGACTGACAGGGAAGTTTATGAATGGATGTGTAGCTGATAAGAGACGTGAGTACAAACTGGGTTTCTTTAGAGAATTTCCCTACTGGGATAAATAATACGGACGCATGATATTGGAATTTTGGCCGATATCCAATATGCTGATATTTTAAAACTCATGTGGCCGATAACAAATATTGATACCGATATTAAAGCTGAAAAAAAAAGCAGTCATAGCAACATCCTTTTTCCGACACTTTAAAAAATAGCGGTGGGAAAAATACCGATACACTGAAATATCGCAATAAATTTTATGTGACGATGCCAAATCAATATCTAAAAAATTCGTCATCGATCTATTTTACTAACAAAATCTTGTGAGAATTCATCGTTCTGTTACAAAATCTCACAATATTTCGTGAATTCCCGCGAGATTTCGTAGCAGAACGATGAAATATTGCAAGATTTCATTCGTAAAATAGATTTTAATGTCAATATGATATCAGCATATGAAAATATTGCGATATTTCAGTGTATCAGTATTTTTCCCACCCCTAGTCTTTAGACGTTTTAAAGTCTGCAAGACAGAAGTTTTTGAAGAAGAAAAAGAAGACTTTTTTTTTTTTTTTTTTTTTTTTTTTACTTTAGAAACAGCGGACTGATCGGTTAAATATCAGTGGGGTGGCCGATGTCTGATACTCAGTTTTAAGGCCGATATACGTCGACGCCGATAGGGGGCCGATTATATCGTGCATCCCTAATAAATAAAGTATTTTTTCATTTTTCCTTTCATTAATTCATTTAACAGCGGTTGATACTATCCGGGATGATGAGGCGACGACTCATAAAGAAGTGCTTCAGAAACAAAACATAATTATTATACATAGAATAACTCTAAGAGACTTTAATCTTACTGAGAATCCTTTGGATGTGCAAGCAGACTTTACACAGCTGTCCGACTCTCCTGTAACCAGTACAAGATCTTGTATACATCTACAATGTGTCAACTAAATGTGGGGATTTTAGGGCTATCAAAATAAACGCATTATTCCAGAAATTAATCTGTGAAATTGACACATTGTTTTTATTACTGCATAAATAACTAAGTTATTACTTATACATATTAAAAATCCAAATTTGGCATTATCTAAACAAGAGAAGCTGATTTTGGGCATGTAGGTGCCTTTTCACAGCAATGAACCAAATCCACCAGAAAACATTTATTCGCCTTATTTCTGACGTTTCTAACAGTTTTCAATACTTACATGCAGATTCTTCATCATCAAGTGTCCAGCAACAAAGTTATTTTAGGTGAAAGTCTAAAAATACCAATTTGGTCCGATTTTGGTTAGAAAAGCTGAATTTGGGTGCTTTTTTCACAGTTGTTAACATAACCTCCTTATTTATGAAAATTATGATAGTTAAAACTCTCACGTTAAGAGGATGGCCACAGATATGACCCATTTCACATATCACACAATTATCCACCTTTATAACACAGATCATTTTTGAGTATTTTCCACTTTAAAGACACACAACGTAACTTTTAGACCTTAAAAATATAAATTTCTGACTCGTTTTGATGACACACCAACATTCATTATGTGTATTTTCAAGCTGTCACTGCCCAGAGGCATCCCGGGGCTCAGAAACTGCGGTATGTAAACTTTGTACCCAGGCTGTGACGTTACAGCCGGCTTTTGGTTGCAGCACCGCATCACATACTAGCATAGATATGAACCAGACATGAACGCAGCAGATGTTTTGAACGTACATCATGGAGGATTCAGCAAAGAAACGCAAGGAAACATTTCTGGAGGAACAGAGGTAAAGAAAGAGAGGAGGGGACAGAACAAGAGTCCAGATAAGACTGTCACAGTACAGGTACGATGAAGATGGATGCTAGTTTAGCCGTCACTTTTCTCACCATGTCTCGCCGACATGGTGAGAAAAGTGCCCAAGAACACCGAGCTGACTCCAGACCTGGAAGTACCTTCTGCGCAAGCGCAAAATATAATGTCATGACAACAACGGGCAGCGCTGGCCCCAAAAACCGGAAAATGCAGTTGGCCGACGACACAGAACACAACTGACTCACGACCCCGACTTCAGAAGACTCCACGACGACACCAGACGGACGAAAATCGGCCCGGTTCGTCTCATTGCTATAAGTCATCGTTTAGTTCATATATGATGTCCGTTTTTGGTTTGTCTTACCTCCAAACTTCCACTCCATGTCAACCAACTGGTTGACCATCAAAGCCCGTCCAAGAGCAAGCCTGGACAGAACCGCGTGATGCTCCCCCCACTGCAAAATACCATTAAAAAACATGTCACTTCTTAGAAGATAAAAGACATTAAAGGAATAGTACACCCACAGAATGATGTAGCTTTATTTGCCACTTCCCCTCATGGTGAGCAAGACGCTGGAGCACATTTTTAATATCTCAAATGCAGCCGGCGATCAGGAAGGCTTCTCATTTCCACCCAACTTTCATATAATGGAGTTCGCCGGGGCCCGAGCCAAAAAAGGTCCATAAAAGTCCACAAAAACTTGTCAATGTTCCTCCATACTGCTCGTCCAATGTAATCCAAGTGTCCTGAGTGGGTAGCGTCCAGAATTTACTTGAAACAACATCATTTACTATATTTTTAAAGCCTAAACAGTACTACATCTTACTTCCGCGAAGCACACATAAAGGCATTCACGAAACTACGAAAGCCTCGGCGTTCAGAGCCTACTCTGCCGATAATGCAAGCATAGAAGAAGAAATTTGCTGTTTACATTGTGCTAAGAGCGACAGAGCTGCAGACATATGGGACAAACACAAGTTGGTCCAAGAGGGGTTGGATATTGATTTTAAACAAAGAAAGAAAGAGAAAGAACGCGTGATCTCGTCTGCTGCGGCTTACGTAGTTTCATGAACACGCATCAGCGTGCTCGCAGGAGATGCGATGTAGAACTGTTTAGGCTCTAAAAATATACTAAATGACGTCATTTCAAGTAAATTATGAATGCTATCCACTCAGGACACTTGGATTACGTTGGACGAGCAGTGTGGAGGAATATTGACAAGTTTTTGTGGACTTTTATGGACCTTTTTGGCTCGGGCCCCAGCGAACTCCATTATATGAAAGTTGGGTGGAAACGAGAAGCCTTCCTGATCGCCGGCTGCATTTGAGATATTAAAAAAGTGCCCCAGAGTCTTGCTCACCATGAGGGGAAGTGGAAAATAAAGTTACATCATTCTGTGGGTGAACTATTCCTTTAAGAAAGATGGTTTAATGCTCCAAAATTTTCCAAAATACATCTTTAAATAGGAAAAATGATAAACCGTGGCATTTTGTAAGGATGCTTACTGTACATTACATTCAAAAATGTAAAAATGAATTCATAACAAGTTACCTGCTGTGAGAAGTGAGCTGCTTTGTCCTCATTTAGTCCTGAGAAATCAACAGATAAACCAGTTTCAGTTCATGAACCAGGAGAAATGTTCTGATGAGGACATCAGCGGATGAGGAGAAGACAAAATATCTGGTGGAGGAGGACATGGATGTGTACCTAATGTCACCAGGTCTTCTCTGATCTGCTCACTTGTCAGGTTTTTCTTCAGGGCTCCTGGAAAAGAAAACAGGTGAATCACTGAAACAGCAGTAGAAATTAGGGATGGTCCCATCCGAACCACGGGATTGGTATCTGCTCCGATCCAGGCCAAAATGGCTGGATTGGGGATCGGATTTTTTTTTTTTTATTAGAATCTGCCCGATCCAATTTGAATTCATTAAGCTCAAACTTTATCATATCCTTTACTATATTTTGCACATCATGCCACAACACACAGGAACTGAAACTTTTGCCGTTGTTGAAGTCGCATGAGCGAAAACTTGTGGAATGTGGAATAACTTTACGCTAACGGAAGAGAAAAGTAAAACAGCCACAGAAGTTCTGCATAACTTCAGTTCTGGTAACATGTTTTCATTCTTTATTTAGGGAACCAGAATAGCTGTTCAGGATTGTTTGTAGATGCCACTATCGAGCAAATTACATCCATATATGAACAACTTTTAGAGAGACAAAAAGAATCAGATGTGTGTTGCATCGGTATCGGCCGATCCTCTAGGCTGCTGTATCGGTATCAATATCAGATGTGAAAAAGTGCTATCAAGCAATCCTTTGTGGAAACCTGCAGTAGGTATAAAAAAAGAAAAAAAAAGTGACAATAAATCATTTCCCTCACGTAATCTGACCTTTAATGACCTCAAATGTTTAAGTGAAAAACAAATTAATGTGTTTGGGGAGACTAAAAATAAATAAACATATAAAAAGCTGGTGGTATAAGTGGACATTCTTTAATTAAACTTTGTTAAAGCACCTTTTTCTTCATCTGAGTCTGTCAGCATGGAACATTACACCATAACAGCATATTCCCCCCGGGCCGGTCTCTAAGCTGGGCCTGGACTCATCCCTGTGCAGATGGGTCTCCATCTTCCAGACCAACGGACCACACACAGAGCAGCTGGATCGGGTTACCTCACCTCCTCCCCCCTCACCCCCAACACTGGATCCCCGCAGGACCGTGTCCTCAGCCCTCCTCTAAACTCGCTGTTCCACCACAACCGTGTCTCCACGTTGGCTCCAGTCTCATCATGAAGTTGGCTTACAACATCGCTGATGTGGGATTAAAACCCCCCACAATGACGAGTCAGCCTACAGGAGAGGGCTCTGTCGTTTTACGACATTTAACCAGGTTGCTTCAACGTTCATTCCTCTCCCCTCTTTCTCTCTTGTTCTGTCTACACAAAATATTTTCATATGTTCAAAAAAAAATCACCCGAACAGTTTCCTGCAGTGCAGAAAGGTCACTATAAGGACGGGCATATTGATACCCTGGAGTTGATACTCTGATACCAGCCAGACAAAATATCGAAGTCTATACATTTTTGAGTATCGCGATACCACTGTACGGATACAAAACATGTCATTTGTTTTCACTTTTTAGAATTTTAGGCTATGAAATCTTGTGTGAAAGCAGCCAAATTCTAGCTTCTGTGTCACATGATGGTGGCAGCCAATCAGATGTCATGATGATGTTGCTACTGTTAGTGATGATAATGATGTTTTGGTATCTTTCAGTGCTTTAATGCAGGTTATTGCACATTATGTTTTAGTAAATTTATAATATTACTATTACATTTTATATTTGAACATTTTCCACTGAATAAATACTAAAAATGTACTTTAGTTATTTAATAATTAAAAGAAGTTTTTAATCTTATTATTTTCTGCGTCAATATCATTTATTATTGTTTTAAAAGCACTTTTTTTAGTACTTCTGTTCTCAAGTTTTACTCATATTTAATATTGCACTTGCATTCAAGATATTAAAGCAAACAGTATAATCGTGTGGTTTTTCTTTAAAGGGACCAAAAGTATCTGTGTTGATGTTGGTATTGATTAAAAAAAAAAGCACCATAAACTACTATCGTATTAGCATGAAAATTTTCTGTAGCGCCCATCCATAGGCCAATATAAATCAAAGCAATGTCATCTAAATTAAATGTTACTCTAAAAACTCTCAGTTATTGTAGCTTCTTGACTCTCCTGCAGGTCTTTCAGTGTTTTTGCTAGAGAACCGCTCTGAGGGAAGATGCAGTCTGATTGGTTGGTAGCGTCACGTGAGGCGTAATGTCGCTAGAAGCAGAGAAGCTGCAGCTCAGTGTTGCCCATTAATGGCAGCTGGAAACAGACATCCATGCACAAAGTGGTTAACCTGTTTGCGTTCGTCAACAAAACAGAAAAGCAGAGGGGGGAAAAATCATTTTCCAGGACATTTTATGTTGTGGACCCCCTTAAAAACAAGATGCTGCATCTCAAAGGGCTATCCATTTAATAAAATGTCAAATTAAATGGCAGTTTTTTTCAGTGCCGTTATGAAGAATTAGAAAATAAAATTTTAAAAAATCCAAAATTGAATAATCTTGAATAATTGAACAATAAAAAAAATCATTTGGGAAATTTAAAAGGTTTCTACAGTTTTCAAAAACTGGACACAGTCCATTCCAGCTTTTCCAAAAGGTCCATCTGGAATAATCCTCTCTCTTCTTTGTAACCAGTCATCTCTTCCTGCTGCTTTAGGTTTTGTTAAAAACAAATGTTTTATTGTTTTTATCCTTGTGTTCACTTGTAATCTTGTGGAGATGGAAATCAATGTATTTGAATAAACTGGATGCAAAAACTTATTTTGTTTTAAATGTGTGACTCTGTTTATGTATGTCTTTTGTTTTCTCATTTTTCTCTTTGTGCGTTTGAAACCCTTTTGAAAACATGTTTTTTTGTCTACAATAAAGAATTTTGACATTTTTTAATAACAAAACAAGTACATAGAGAGAAAAACTGAAATTAACAACTTTTCTGCCAACTAATCCCAATCTAAAACCTGTGAAAATGTGATTTTGTCCTCTCTGAAGTCTAAAAGAATAAAATTTTTAAAAAGCTGTGTCTCTCCGACCCACCCTGAGGCACGAGGAGGACGCTCTTCATCAGGTTCCTCAGCGGCCCAGCACTCATCCCATGTTCCCCTGCAAACTCGGTGAGCTGCTGCATGAATCTTTCAGACTAAACAGACACAAATGCAGATTACTGAAGACAGTTGTCAAGGCAAATAACATCTGAATGAGTGTATGACAGCACGCACACACCTCTTTAGGCTCCAGCAGGAACTGGAACAGAATTTCAATCAGACGAAAAAATTGCTGCAGAAAATAGGAGAAAAGACGAAACGTTATGTTTGCGTTCGAGTGGAAAACAGATCCACGAGCGCTTTAACAGTTTGATGTCAACACCTCAGACCTTTGGGGGTAAATCTAATATAATCAGAGTGTCTCTCTGTTTAAAGGGTTCCTTGTTTTCATCCTAAAATCTGAGCTCTCATTCTTTATAATTTGTACTGTTAACCCTTTTTTTTATTAGCTTCTCTCCACACTGATTTTTATTAAAATAACTTATCAAATGAGTCCAAAAACAGAACTTTAAGCATGTCACTGATCATTAAATTTATCACCATATCAATGCAAATATCCTAGTTTTACTGTACAGTATTCTCTTTGAACAATCAGCGTGAATTCACTTGTTTGATTAACTTTATCAATTCCCACTGGAGCTTTCACAATTAATGCACCAGAGTCCTTTTTAAAATTAAAATACCTACATAACAGTGCATAACAGTAACAACAGAAATCCTGCTGTATTCAATAATGACAGGAAAATGACACACACACACACACACACATATATATATATATATATATATATATATATATATAGTTGTCCCCAAAATTATTCATACCCTCCAATTAAAGAAAAGGCTAAATTCACAATAGTAATTCAAATAACACGAAACTAAAGAAATTAGTAATAAAAAAATTAGAAAATGATAATTTTGTGAAATAAAATTATGCTTTTGAACTGTGGTTAAAAAAAATAAGTAAAAAAATAAATCAAAAGAACATTAGAACACCTTTTCCATGATCAGTGGACCAACAAACCTGTCAACAGGTGTAAAAGTCTTTTTAAACATTACAGAAAACACCTGATCGCAGTTATTGCCTCAAAGTGTTGCTCAACAAAATTCTTGCTTCAGAGCCCATCATGCTTGCTTGTTTTATCATTTGTGTTTATTGTTGATATTCCTGTTTAACCAAAGTTCAAAATCTATGAATGATTTCATAGAATTTTTATTTATTATTGCCTTCTTCAATTTCATGTTACTTCACTGACAGCTGATTTTTTTTTCCTTCTTTAATATATTTTCTAAAATGAAGAAGAAGAAGAAAAGAAAAAAAAAAGCTGGAGTCTACAGTCTACAAGTCACCTGACAACCACGTTTGTTAACTACAGACTAGTTTGAGTTTTTCAGATTTAGTGGCTAAAAGGTGATGAAGCAGCAGAAAATGATCATTGTGTTTACAGTTTAGCAAAACCATTTAAATCTCACAAATCAACACAGCTTTTAAAGCAGCGATGATTTATAATAAACTGCTTCAGAGCAACATTAAAACGGAGCCTTTTTCAGATGTTTCTGTTTATATGTCTACATAAAACCCGCTGGTTTACCTGCTCGTTGAATTTGTTTAGATTCTGAAAGTCGGTGCTGACAGAGTCCGGAAGTCCATCTTTAATAAAGTGAAGCTGCATTTTGTAAAGTTTAATATCTTTAAGAAGTTAATTTTGAAAACACAAGCGGTGGGACCGCTCAGCTGAGACTTGCTGGACTCCACTTCCGGGTTCCTCTTCTTCTGTTCGTGTATTTCCGCCAGTGCCCGGTATGCTTCCGAGTTCAGTATTGCGCATGCGTTTCTGGAGTCAGCCTGTGGGTCTGTGATAATAATAATAATAATAATAATAATAATAATAATAATAATAATAATAATAATAAGTAAAATAAAAAAATTTAAAATTCATAAATAAAATAAATAAATATAAGATTAAAAATAAATAGATATATAGATATAAGAATAAATTAACATTTTTACAATTTCAACTAAATTATTCCATAAAAATCAAACATTACATAAGGAGTAATAATAAAGAACAAACAAAAACAAACTATTCTTCATGAAGCTAGATGAATAAATAATGAGGCCATTTCAAACCAATTATTTTGTCATTATCAAATTAATTATTCTATGAGGTATTAATCTAACATGTCTGGCAAAACTACATCAGTTATGTAAATGCAGCTTCCCAAAGGTAAGGCAGGTTTATTTAACATGTATTTTGTACACAGAGGCAAATAAATGTGCTCATAAAATAGAAAAACATGAGGAAAACGATACAAACAGTGCTAAAAAAAAATTAAAAATCAAATAGAAATTAAAAAGCCAACCACCAACAGCCTTTCTGAAATATGCAGACAGTGTAATTACAGTGAATCGCGCTATTAAGCTTTAATTGTTAATAGGGGTGGGACTTTCATGAAGAGTGTGTTCAAAAGTGTAGAAAGTTAAAAGTACTGAAACATGTTGTGGACTCTGTTAAAGTACTTAAAATGGCACTTTAACTTAAGGTCTGATCAATTTGGGCCAGGGATATCTTTTATTCTATCTTTTCTTTATTAAAGTAAAATTATATGTACATTTTTTAGACATAAATATAGCTCAATTTTACATTATAAATGTCTGTTAATTTTTTTAATCAATCATTCACTACAATGTATTTTTTAAAAAGCTATGGGGGGGGGGGGGTCCATTTTCATTGCTGTGCTTCACTCTGAAATATAGTTTTACTACATTATAGTATTGTTAAAACCTGATATTCCTCATGATATTTTCGTTTAAATGATTATACTCAGTAAGCTACATCAGATCTAAAACAAAAGATTTTGGAAAAGGGTTGAATATTATAGGATGGTACACTACTTTCCATCCCCCCACTGTTTTTTTAAAAGAAAGAAAATATAGAACAGCAAACAATACAAATAATATTTTGTGTAACATTTCAGGACCAAGTTACATATTACTACATATACTATATGAACAGTGGTTTAAAGAATGATATAGTTTTAGGTATCAGCTAATGCACTTCTTGGAGTATTTCTATTTCTCCATTTTTGACCAACATTTAAAGGCTGTACGTATTTAATTTTTGAACAAATAATAAATGCTCCCTTTCATACTTTGCTACAGGGAGTTGTGTTTTAATTTTGTCGTACATTACACATGTATTATGACAATTAGGCCATTCTCTTATGTTCCATTGGACAAATTGTCTATTGAGTCTAATGTTGATGTAGAAATGTATCTGGAAAAGCATTCAGGTGTTCACAACAACGCAGCCCAACTCAAAATGTAATCCAATGAAAACTAATCCATCCAAAGCATCAAATCTTGTCTTTGATTCTGTCCTCCATCCTGAGCTGCAGGAGACGGGAGATGAAAACCTTCATCAGAACCAGAGCGGCCATCTGCCTGGACCGGTCAGGGATGGAGGTCAGGAAAGATGGGTCAACAAGCAGCATAACTCTAAGCCAGGGATTGTTGGGACCTCTAAGGCGTTCCACAGAGAAGGGTCCGATAACTGACGGTTCTGCATCCCATTCTACTTTTAGAACCTCAAGAACTTCATATGTAACAAGCTGGATGCTTTCTCTCCTCTTTAGTCTGCAGGACACGGCCTCCATCCTCACATTTTCATCCCTCTGACAGAACAGTTTTCCACTCAGAGCATTTTAAATGTTTCTGGATCGCATACGGCTTCCTCTCTGCATGACAGAGCTTTAACCTGCATTTGTGGATTTCAGGGTGAACTGTGTTCACAGTGATTTCTGGAAGTCTTCCTGAGTCCATGCAGTGATTTTTAGTAGAGAATCGTGTCTGCTTTTAATGCAGGAGATCACCAGCATCCAGCCTTGTCCCACGCACACAGAGATTCCTTCAGATTCTCTGAATATTTTAATGATATTATACATTGTGGACAGTTGAAAAGCTGCATCTCTGATGGGATGGGGTTGCATTAGTATCTACGGCGACGGCAGCTTCCACATCTGTGAAGCTCCATCAATGCTGGAAAGTACACGGAGGTTTTAGAGCAACATCTTATTCAGATATTTTTATTGATTTTGACATTATATGCACACATTGGTACTCAGTATCCCAAACACAAAAATAAAAATATCACAAAATCGATTATATCACAAATAATATCAACTGACAACTTGGCAGCTAATAAAAAGAGGAAAGGGAAGAAGAGAGAGAAAGAGAAAGAAATACATCATGGGAGGGTATCCTTTCCACATAATAGGATGTAAATGGTTGCCAATATATGAATAGTACCACGAGCAGTGTATTCAAGTTGCTCAAGTTTGAGATGGAGGTTTTAGAGCAACATCTGCTTCTAGACAGCGTCTCTTTCAGGGAAGACCTTGCAGATTTCAGCAAGGCCTGGACCACATACTGGATCCATCACAACAGCATGGCTGGACAAGGAGGAGAGTCCAGGAGACTAATCGATTATTCTGAAAATCGATTAGTCACCGATTATTTTGTTGATTAGTCGACTAAAGCCTGGGAAACACTGTGCGATTTTTTTCAATCGTTGCTCCAACTCAAATTGTGCGAATCAGTCGCAGAGTTCAAAAGTTCACAGCTTGCGCTGTTTGTCCTCATAATGTACGAACCGACGCTCGGATGCGATCTGACTGCTCACACTGTACATCCTCAAAGAGGTCGGGGTCTGGAACAATCCTGACATGCAACGCAATGAATACAGCTAGAGAAGAAGAAGAAAACGGAGGCGAAGAAGAAGAAGACAATAACAACAACAGCAGCAAAGTTATGCTATCACCCAAAAATTTGCTGCCTTGGCGATTTGCGCTCTTCATTGTGAAGAATTCACCAAAAATAAAAGGCGACGACGTCACGTGTGGACGAGGAATTGGCAGTCTGTTGGTTTTACAACGAGAACTCTTGCTGCGTTCCATTTTCCTCAGAACTGGGAAGGGGGAACTGGGGGGTGACGTCACACCCGACCAACTTGCGTTCCAGTTCCCTGGTCGGAAAACCAGCAGCCTAGCAAAGCAACGTTTATGCTAAGGCTATTGCTATTAGCCGTTGTTGGCACAGCTGGCGTTGTAGTTCAAATATACCACCTGAAAAAAGTGAATAACACAACAGTAGCTTCCCCCTACATCTGTATAAACCAATACTACGTGTACGGCTGATTTATGCAACAAAATATTAGTACGAAGTGTAAATAAATGTAACATTACAGGAGCTTCTAAAACTGCTAACACTGGGCGCGGCCATCTTTAAATCTGAACTCGGAGCTGTGAGAAATCCGACTTCAGGGGGGCGTTCCAGTTGAAACTTCCAACTCGGAACTCAGAATTTCTGACTTCTAGGTTGAAATGGAACGTAGCATCTATCCAAATGACACGCCAGGTCGCCATGCTGCCTCCGGTTTACTTCAGTTTTTGTTTCGCGTATGCGAAATGTGAAAATCTCAGAGGAAAGAGTTCTCAGTCTGGTCGTGGCGCCGCTTCAACATGCGATTCACTCATGAGCAACAACCAAATATCAAACAGGTTTGTTTTCTTGCGACTCACGATTTCTGATTGGGAGCTCGTCACGAGGTGCCAATCGCCTCTCGTGACCCCCTAGTATACTGCACAACACACGATTTGGCCAAGAGTCGGCCGATTGCCAAACCCGTCGCATGACTAGAAAATTGGTTAAAAAACGGCCAAAAATCATATGTATTTTGCCAGGCTTAATCAGATCATGCAAAAATTGACGCATATTTACATAACCAGTCAAAAGTTTGGACACTTTCTCATTGAATCTAATGGGAAAACGTGCGAAATTTTGACTGGTAGTGTGTGTTAATAAACTATTCAAGAAAAGCTGACCAGACAGAACAGCGGACAAGGCCGCGAGAGGGACAGTGGCAATTTTGAGAGTAAAAACAAAGCTTATAAACAATTAACGATTAGTCGATTATTCAAATTAGTCACCGACTATTTTGATAGTCAACGATTAGTCGATTAATTGACTAATCATTACAGCCCTAATGCAGTCCAGACCTTTCACCAATACATCTGGAGCATCATGATGAAGGTGCAGGACTGTTAAGCAGCTATAATCCTGCATCAGTCCAGAACGGGACAAAATTCCTCTCCTCACTTCCCAGACTTTGACAGAAGAGGGGATGCCATGGTTCACATTACCCTGGACTGCTTTTACAAATAAAACATGTCCAGATGAGATTTATGAATGATTGCATTTTATTTCCTAACCGTTTTAGAATTGCATGAATAAAATCAAATTAAAGTCAGATTTTATTGCGGTCGTCTGTTGCTTCTGTTTAATGGATTTCAAGTCTGTGGAAAACGCGTTTTGCATGAATTAATGGTGAAGTGAAGTTGAGTAACTCAACAGGAAGGTGCGCGCGCGGGTTTATGTTTAAAGAAGTCGCCAATAGTTCCCCTTTGCACATAAAAAGACAGAAATGGGAGTGGACTATTTCACGTTAAACTAGAGTAGATCTGCCGGAGCCAGTCTCCTCCTGGTCCGGGTCCAGCATAACTACGGTGAAGCCGTGTGTGCGCGGTGGGACACGCGCAGTGAGCTTCTGCAGCATGCTTCCACAGTGAACCACTCCTTCCACGGCACGAGACCAAATTCACATCTGCGCTCCCATTCAGGACTGATTTCTTTCAAACCGTCGCGTAGAAAACAGGTTTTCAGGGACTCTGACTGAGCAGAAGATTTGTCACATTTCTTTTCCTTCCTATTTTCCTGCCGTGGATGCGTGCAAGAAGCGCGGATGGTTATGTAAGTACCGCACCGAGACCGACTGTTCGCTTTTCTGGATTTAACTCATATATTTACCGAGAGAATAACACTTTAACTCACACTTTATTCACATTTAACAAACTTTATTTGTCAACGAGCCTCTGTGTTGAGCTCTGTCATTTTGGGTTGTGTTTCCTTTATTTCTTTGTGCACGTGTAAAGTTTGCGGGTCGCTCGACTTTGCCCCATGTGCACGGTGGATTTGGAGGAAATGTCTCTGAGCATGAAAAAAAATTGGATCTGTGAGTTCAGACCTTCCGGACCTCCTATAAAGAAGCATGCTCTGAAAGTTGTGCGTTCATGTTGATTTTTATTTATGTATTTGTTAATTTTGTTTCTTTTCCTGCCATGACATTCAGCAGAATTTAAAGTAGTTAAATTCCTGTGAACGAATTCGCCTCGAAATCTAAAGTGTGCAATTGCATCTTGCGTATCCTCAATCGTGTGCGCGTGTGTGGTGGACTCCGTGAAAGTGATTTCACAGTGAATGAATTTGGTGTTCCTGCAGAGCTGACTGTGAGATGCGAGATTTTCTTGGGAATGGAGGGTGGTTTCCTGGTTTTGAAAGAGATCCGGCGTTTGATCATATAAAAAGTTTACACGCTGAATTTCTGGGGTTCTTGCTAACTCCTCCCCCCACTGCGATTTATTGATTATTATCTGGCGTTAATGGATAAGTAGAGGCAAATTTGTCAGCAGTATTATTTTCATATATTCATGCCAGGGATTCCAGGGAGAAGTCATGCTTAAAATGTGAAGAGTGGGAGGAGAAAAAAAGGAAGTTAATGACGGTGTTAGACAGGTAATGCACGAGACGTTTGAATTTAACTCAACAGCATGAAACAGATGTCCTCCTGTTCAAAAGATAAAACACTAAATATATATTATAAGTTATTTCATTTCCAAATCATTTTTTAATGTTGGATGATGTCATAACTTCAGCCAATAATGTAAAAACGTATTAAAGTACTGGGAAGTTATTAGATTTTTGGCTTTATAAATGGCCAAAACTATTACATTTACTAGGGTATTATTACTAAATCCCTGCAATTCAGTTCACAGCAGCCTGCTTTGTTTTTGATTTGATTCAGTGATTATTGATTATGCGACACCAGGTTTTCTTGAATACCAAGGATGTTTTCAGGTATCTATTTTATATAAAATATAAAACCCCTTTACATTACAGCAGAAAATTACTGCAAACTTACTCCAGTTTAATGGACCTTATGCAGAACTCCACGATTTTCCTGAACTTACGCCAGCTCCTTTGTCTCCTGTCTTTCATTTCATCATCCTACCTGCACTGTGCAGCATCATCTTCATCTTACCTGTTCTGTGCAGCATCATCTTCATCTTACCTGCACTGTGCAGCATCATCTTCATCTTATCTGTTCTGTGCAGCATCATCTTCATCTTACCTGCACTGTGCAGCAGCATCTTCATCTTACCTGCACTGTGCAGCATCATCTTCATCTTCCTGCACTGTGCAGCATAATCTTCATCTTACCTGTTCTGTGCAGCATCATCTTCATCTTACCTGCACTGTGCAGCATCATCTTCATCTTACCTGCACTGTGCAGCATCATCTTCATCTTACCTGCACTGTTCTGTGCAGCATCATCTTCATCTTACCTGCACTGTGCAGCATCATCTTCATCTTACCTGTACTGTGCAGCATCCATCTTCATCCTACCTGCACTGTGCAGCATAATCTTTATCTTACTTGCACTGTGCAGCATCATCTTCATCTTACCTGCACTGTGCAGCAACTTCTTCATCCTACGTGTACTCTGCAGTATCATCTTCAACCATCTTCATCCTACCTGTACTGTGTAGCATAATCTTTATCTTACTTGCAGTGTGCAGCATCATCTTCATCCATTTTCATCCTACCTGCAGTGTGCAGCATCATCTTCATACCTGCACGGTGCAGCATCATCTTTCTTACCTGCACTGTGCAGCATCATCCTCATCTAACCTGTACTGTACAGCATCATCTTTATCTTACCTGCACTGTTCACCATTATCGTCATCCTACCCTCACTATGAGAGTTCTACAGCCGGTAAACAGTACTATCTTGGCTCTTGTTTTGTCAAGTCTTTCTCTTTCTTTTCCTCTCTTCCTCCAATAATGTCTTCTTGCATTTCTTTGCTGAATCCACCGCAGTGTGTGTTTAAAATGTCAGCTGTGTTTATATCTGCACAAACAAAACTTGGCTGCAATGTTACGTTGTGTCCCAGAAGAAGTTGCATTGTGTGGTTTTTCAGCCTCGGGACGCTGCTGACTCCAGAGACGTACATAATAGATGCCAATGTGCCACCAAACGAGTCAGGAACACAGCGTTTCACAGTTGGAAAATTATCGTGCATCTTCAAACAGCAAGTATTTTTCAGTGTTGACTGTATTTTGGATGATGTGACTGGGAGTAGATGGAGCGAGGTATGTTTGTTCACACCTGGCATCTTGATGCTGCTGTCTTCCATTCAAACACAACTTGTAGGAGCACAGTTATGCAACTTGGCTCTAAACATTTGGGTTGAGAGGTAAATAAAGCAGACTCCCAAGACCAAATCCAAAGCTTTTGCAGCTGCTTTGTGCACGGCTGCTGCAGAAATGAACAGAAGACAGTGACTGTCTTCAAAAAGACTCCAGTGGAGCAACATTATATCACCACCACATTCACGCTGTTATTAACATGTGGCCACCAGTTTTCTGTGTCACGTGTAAATGTGGTGTCAGACCTGAATGTGTCCTTCACACCTGTATTTAGCTCTGTCCTCTTATTATGATCAGAACAGTCACTCAGGATCCATAAATTCATTTTAAGTTGGCCATGTGAAGAATCTTACCATTAATCTGATCTGGAGAAGATCAGTTTTTAAATTTCATATTGGAAAAAGACATTTTTTTAGACTTTACCAAAAAAGTACCCTTTTGTTTGTACTTCCTGCACATGCAACCTGCTGTAGTTGAATTAGAAATAAAGTATGATGCTAGGATTTGAAGTGTACTGCAGCCAAGCGTCACGTCTCACTGTGTAAACGATATACTTGGCTAATTGAAGCTTTACTGAAGAATTTGAAGTTGAGGTAATTATCTCACCACTGGATTTGGCTTGGGTTGTGTTGAGCTGTGTTTAACCCCTGTGTCAACTCGCAGTCGCGTTGTTTATATGCAGATTGTTGTGCTGCTCCTAGTTTAACAGCTGCAACATCATCTGACAAAGTCTGTGCAGTGAATTCAGCTGTCCTTGCAGTGTGTTGATGCAAAGTCGCATAAATAGCTACACAACAAACTTGCTCCATAAGAGTTCATGTGGAGGGTTGAATACACCAAGCTAGCACGTCTGGATTGGTGATAAACATCTGTCCCTTTTACAGTATGTGACTGGCGTGTCTACCTACTGTAGCAGAGGGCTGATTTTGACATTAATAGGGACATAAAAGTTTCCCAGAAATTATTCTTTTTCACTTTTTGAGGAATGTTTATGTGCAATATGTAATTAAGTGGATTAGAAATCTGGACACATAAGTTTTTAATGCAAAATATAAAGGAACAAAAATCCATTACTTAAATTAATTAAATTAATAAAAAATGAATTGATAATTGCAAACACAATAGATAAACTACTGTTAAAAAATATTTATAGCACAGCATGTGCTGTAATGTGGTGGATTTCTGCCCCTATGTGCACATCCAGGTGAGCACTCCTGACAGAGAAGGCATGTTGGAAAATATGTTGTTTCATACACCTGAAAATTAGACAAAAAACATGTGCATTTTTAAAAAAATCTTCCAGTTAGGTGGAGATAGAAACACTGGTGTTACGCTGAGAACTTCACTTCCATGACAGAGATGCAGCTGAGGCTGAATCTACCATCATTGTTGTCTCTCATTTGTATTACGGCTTGAAATGGATCCAGTATTCTTTGTAGGTTTTATTAACATCAACATGCTAAGAGATCTGAGATCTGAACTTCGAGAATATTTAGAGCGACTCCACCCAGTCAAATCATCCTCATTCATTTCATCAGGACATTTCAGAAGTTGCTTTGTTGTTGAAGATGTTCTTCTCAAAATCATCTGTTAGAAATAAGTCCACAAAGCTTGAGTTGTCTTTTATGTCATTCATTATGCTGCAGCAGGAAAACAGTAGAAATCTGCAGAAGTCGTTAGTGTGAAACTAACCTCACCTAAATAAGACTGCAGCTGGAGTTGGATTATAGCCCAAACTAACTTTTGCTTACAGTCAGACTGCACAGTCTTCATTAACATGTAACAGGAGTACTATCAGTCTTAACACTGTCATTTGTATTTCTTGTCACAGAATTTCAGTCATGTATGGAAAATTAGTTTTGTAATGTGATTTCACAGCTGAGTGTCACATGATGTTTCATGTCTAAATGACTTGCTCTAGAAAAATAATTGGAATTTAGGCTGAAGCACGTGGATTTGTAAAACCATGGACACAGCAGGTGTGAAACCTGGATCAGATGCAGCAGGTGTGAAACCTGGATCAGATGCTGCAGGTGTGAAAGCTGGATCAGATGCAGCAGGTGTGAAACCTGGATTAGATGCTGCAGGTGTGAAACCTGGATCATGCTCTGATGTGGTGGAATCTGGATCAGATGCTGCAGGTGTGAAACCTGGATCAGATGCTGCAGGTGTGAAACCTGAATCAGATGCTGCAGGTGTGAAACCTGGATCAGATGCTGCAGGTGTGAAACCTGAATCAGATGCTGCAGGTGTGAAACCTGGATCAGATGCTGCAGGTGTAAAAACTGGACCAGATTCTGCAAGTGTGAAACCTGAATCAGGTGCTGCAGGTGTGAAACCTGTATCAGGTGCTGCAGGTGTGAAACCTGTATCATGTGCTGCAGGTGTGAAACCTGAATCAGGTGCTGCAGGTGTGAAACCTGGATCAGATGCGGCAGGTGTGAAACCTGAATCAGATGCTGCAAGTGTGAAACCTGGATCAGATGCTGCAGGTGTGAAACCTGAATCAGGTGCTGCAGGTGTGAAACCTGGATCAGATGCTGCAAGTGTGAAACCTGAATCAGGTGCTGCAGGTGTGAAACCTGGATCAGGTGCTGCAGGTGTGAAACCTGAATCAGGTGCTGCAGGTGTGAAACCTGGATCAGATGCTGCAAGTGTGAAACCTGAATCAGATGCTGCAGGTGTGAAACCTGGATCAGATGCTGCAAGTGTGAAACCTGAATCAGGTGCTGCAGGTGTGAAACCTGGATCAGATGCAGCAGGTGTGAAACCTGGATCAGATGCTGCAGGTGTAAAACCTGGATCAGATGCTGCAGGTGTGAAACCTGAATCAGGTGCTGCAGGTGTGAAACCTGGATCAGATGCTGCAAGTGTGAAACCTGAATCAGATGCTGCAAGTGTGAAACCTGAATCAGGTGCTGCAGGTGTGAAACCTGGATCAGATGCGGCAGGTGTGAAACCTGGATCATGCTCTGATGTGGTGGAATCTGGATCAGATGCTGCAGGTGTGAAACCTGTATCAGGTGCTGCAGGTGTGAAACCTGTATCATGTGCTGCAGGTGTGAAACCTGAATCAGGTGCTGCAGGTGTGAAACCTGGATCAGATGCTGCAGGTGTGAAACCTGAATCAGATGCTGCAAGTGTGAAACCTGGATCAGATGCTGCAGGTGTGAAACCTGAATCAGGTGCTGCAGGTGTGAAACCTGGATCAGATGCTGCAAGTGTGAAACCTGAATCAGGTGCTGCAGGTGTGAAACCTGGATCAGGTGCTGCAGGTGTGAAACCTGAATCAGGTGCTGCAGGTGTGAAACCTGGATCAGATGCTGCAAGTGTGAAACCTGAATCAGATGCTGCAGGTGTAAAACCTGGATCAGATGCTGCAAGTGTGAAACCTGAATCAGGTGCTGCAGGTGTGAAACCTGGATCAGATGCAGCAGGTGTGAAACCTGGATCAGATGCTGCAGGTGTGAAACCTGGATCAGATGCTGCAGGTGTGAAACCTGAATCAGGTGCTGCAGGTGTGAAACCTGGATCAGATGCTGCAAGTGTGAAACCTGAATCAGATGCTGCAAGTGTGAAACCTGAATCAGGTGCTGCAGGTGTGAAACCTGGATCAGATGCGGCAGGTGTGAAACCTGGATCAGATGCTGCAGGTGTGAAACCTGGATCAGATGCTGCAGGTGTGAAACCTGAATCAGGTGCTGCTAGTGTGAAACCTGAATCAGGTGCTGCAGGTGTGAAACCTGGATCAGATGCTGCAGGTGTGAAACCTGGATCAGATGCTGCAGGTGTGAAACCTGGATCAGATGCTGCAGGTGTGAAACCTGAATCAGGTGCTGCAGGTGTGAAACCTGGATCAAATGCGGCAGGTGTGAAACCTGGATCAGATGCTGCAGGTGTGAAACCTGAATCAGATGCTGCAGGTGTGAAACCTGGATCAAATGCGGCAGGTGTGAAACCTGGATCAGATGCTGCAGGTGTGAAACCTGAATCAGGTGCTGCAGTTGTGAAACCTGGATCAGATGCTGCAGGTGTGAAACCTGGATCAGATGCTGCAGGTGTGAAACCTGGATCAGATGCTGCAGGTGTGAAACCTGGATCAGATGCTGCAGGTGTGAAACCTGGATCAGATGCTGCAGGTGTGAAACCTGGATCAGATGCTGCAGGTGTGAAACCTGGATCAGATGCTGCAGGTGTGAAACCTGGATCAGATGCTGCAGGTGTGAAACCTGACCAGATGCTGCAGGTGTGAAACCTGGACCAGATGCTGCAGGTGTGAAACCTGGATCAGATGCTGCAGGTGTGAAACCTGGACCAGATGCTGCAGGTGTGAAACCTGGACCAGATGCTGCAGGTGTGAAACCTGGACCAGATGCTGCAGGTGTGAAACCTGGATTGTCTTTTTTGTTTGTGTTTTATTGAACATCTGATGCTTTTGCTTCTATTTAGTACATCTTTGTTGTTCTCATCTTTTCCCACCAGTGACCTTTCTTTTATGTTAGCCAATGATTTCAAGAAAAAAAAAGTATCTGGACATAAAATTGTGTTGTACGGTGTATCTTTCAGTTTTCCCTTTGGTCTGAAAAGAAACTTATTTATTTGGGTTATTTAAAATGACCCAAATTTTAGCAGGAAAGGCTCAAAAACGTCGTCAGCTTCATCAGAAAAAGCCCTAGATGAGGTCTAAACTGTAGTGCTTGATCCAAACTGGAAGGGCCATAATGTAGATGACAAACGAGGAATGCAGCCCCCACAGAAAGACCCTGTGGAGTTGACCTCCCCTTCACACACACATGCACACACTTCAGGGATTGAACAATCCCCTCTTGCAATGCACTCCCTAATCTCTAGCCACCATACACAACTTTGATGTGAAGCCCCCTCCTCTGTCCTCTATGCCCCCTTTTCCGAGGCCCCTCACTCTCTTCTTCCCTCATCAGTACCTCTAATTCAAGCTTACTTCCCTTTTCTGCTTCTGAAGCTAAAAACACGCTTTTGGAAAGACAGATACTAACGTTTCAGTGTGATTTTGTAGATGTAGAAGCTTCTCCGTTTATAGAAATGTCATTTATGTGTAGAGGAGCAGTTTGTTGTTTAGCTGATTGATGGTTTCTGTTATTTTTCATTGCGTGGTCTGTGCTAATTTACATGCAAATGAAAAATAGGAGGGGAGGTAGTGGACTCAGGCACTCTCCACAATGTGAAACTTTTTGTATTTTTAAACAAAGGCCTGACATGTCCTGGCCTCCCTTTCGTTTAATTATAAGGATACTTATAAGGATTTAAACATGTTTTTTGCAATGTTAGATTGCACTCTTTCATGTTATTGTTTTTCTTTCTTTTTTTTCTTTTGAGTTACCTTTTTGTTCATGTGCCCATGATGTCACTTCTTGGCATTACCTACATAGCTTTCACCTCATGAGTGATTTGTTACTCTGATTAAGGCAGTGTGCTGCATTGCGTAGGAGTATTTTAATTTTTTTCCATACCTAGCCACTTTTAATAATGGCTTTTTAATCTTGGACCTCAAAAGTGCCTTATTCATCTTTCTTTTGGGGGGGGGGGGGGGGGGGGGGGGGGGGGGGGGGGGATTCCATTATTCCCGCACTCAAAGACGCCACCTGGTTTTAACTAAGCAAATAGGTACGGGCCTCCTATTGGATAATTACTGCATGGGCGATTATCTTTCAGCTGACAACAAGTTATTTAACCCCAACTGGTGCAATGAGTTGCTTCTCATTTCCTAAACAACCATGCGGAAAGACACATCCGTGGTCTTGGAAAAGATGTTAGTCTGTCTGAGAAGGGTCAAATCATTGGCATCAAGAGGTGAAAACATCTAAGGAGATGCAGAAGCTACTGAAACTGGGTTCAGAACTGTCCAACGCATTATGAAAAACTGGAAGGATAGTGGACCATCGTCTTCCAGGAAGAAATGTGGCCGGAAAGGCAGATGAAGTGATGCAGCATCATGCCTAGTGCTACTGTATGAGCCTGTGGGGGCAGTGTGATGATCTGGGGTTGCTGCAGTTGCTCAGGTCCAGGTTCAGCAACAGTATGAGCTCAGATAATGAGGTCAGCTGATACCTGAATATACTGAATGAGCAGGTTATTCCATCAATGGATGTTTCTTTCCTGATGGCACGGCCATATTCCAAGATGACCGTGCCAGAATTTATCGGGCTCAGATTGTGAAAGATGGTTCAGGGATCATCAGACATCATTTTCACACATGGATTGGCCCCCACAGAGTCCAGACCTGAACCCCATTGAGAATCTTTGGGATGTGCTGTGGTCAGACTCTACAATCATCATCAAGATCTTGGTGAAAAATTGATGCAACAGGATGCAAATAAATCTGGTGACATTGCAGAAGCTTCTGGAAACACAGCGAATGCTGCCGCAATCAAAGCTAAAGGCTCCAACCAAATGTTAAATGTTTGACCTTTGTTTTGTTGGCGACTTTTTTTTGGGCCGGGCAGTGTAATATGTCTGGTTTTAAGTTTTGGTTAAGTTACTAAGTTTTCAGAAACATTAGAATTAGCCACATGTTTGCTAATACCTGCTAGCATCTGATAAATGGCAGCATTGCCGAAGTTTAATGTGCCTTTGACACTTAATTGCTATGAGAGAAGTGAAGTGTAACTACATACTATTTAAGTGATTATGTCACACTAGACGCAACATTTTTTACACAAAGCTTTGAGTGCTACGCTGTAAACACAATTTAACCAGATACAGTCTTGTGTATTGTATCCCAATACATCGTATCGCTGCCCCTGCATTGTGATATATATCGTTTCACCAAATTCTTGCCAATACACACCCCTTCCACCACACAAGAAGCACTCCTTTCCTCTGTTTTTCTTGTCTACAGAAGTCTAGAACACTTTTATGTAAATTGTGGTTTCATACGAGAGTTGTTTGCTCTGTTCATGAATCTGTGGTGAGAAACAGCTTTTCAACACTTGCTGACTGAGAGTTCAGCTCACCACAGTAACATCACAGTTTATTCAGTCTGATGGTTTTTTTCTGTTAACTTAGACTCTGGAAATTCCACCAAACTCAAAAAGCTTTAGGGTGCATTCATACCAGCATAGTCTGAGGACTCGGTCTGATTGAGCGGGGATTTCTGAAAAATTTCACACCTTTCTTTGCTTCAGTTTCCTTACAAAATGCACATAACCAAAGCAGACCAACCCACCTGGGAAGACCACCATAGTTAAAACAACTGCTCGCTAGGGGGCTACGCTCCCCCAATACAACCACTGATCAATGATGAAAAAGCAGGAAGAAGAAGAAAACCGGATTCCGTGATTACAGTGGAAATCTTTCTGCTTCTTATGATTACTCCATCTCTGTCTACAAGACATTTTCCAGTGTTTTTTTGTTGTTTGATCTCGGCTTCTTCATAGATGCACTGTTAGCTTTGTTTTTCCTCCTTCCTAAATGATAATCTACCCCACTTCTGTCTACTTCCTCTTCTTGATGCTTTATTGAGGTCGGCAACTATCACTTCCATTAGCAAGTCCCAATAGTCCGTTTGCAAGTGAACCGAGACCCCTGCCTTTCAGGCAAACCAGAGTCCACTTCTTTGGTGCGCACCAGGATGCAGTTGGTGTTCACACTGCACCAAACGAAGCAGACTATCCGTGGAAGCAGACCAAGCAGCCACAGTGTGAATGCACCCTTAGATAAGTTGAAGGGAACTCAGCTCAAAGCTTTGATCTTTGAGATGAGGTCTGCGATTTGATTTTCATGTGTAACATCAGACCCCACCTGGTGACATTGTTATCACTGACTGTTGATTTGTGGATGTAGCTTTTGATTCTTTCCTTTCAAATAACTGTTCAGGCCTTCATTTATTTTCTTGAAGTGGTTCCACACACGTGCTTCTTGTCTTGTCTTCTTACATTCATACTCCATTATCATCAAATCTCACAGCTCCAGACAAGATGAGCGACAATGACGAGTTCTACTGTTGTCTTTTTTTTAATGGAGGTTGGCAACAGGTTGGTGAAATGACGCCACCTTGTGGTAGTAACACATTACTACCAGTACAAGTTAAAAACAGTTCGAGATAATGAGATGGTACTCACACAAACTCGGAAATTTCTTACAATTAAACGAGTATTTGGGAAAGTGAACCTGACTTTAACGTCCTAAACTCAGCAACATAAGAACATGGAACTTAGCTTCCTCCTGAAGCATGTCCATATACCAAGTATTTCTTTGTACAAATGGATTCTCACTGCCGCTGGACTTTGTCATCTGCAATGGACATTATTGGAGCAGTTTTGACATCTTTGTTTGATCCACGCCAGAAATTGAAGTGCCTCAGTGGATTGATTAAATAATCTAAAAGTTTTTTTAAATGAATTTTCACTTGAACAAATGTCATTTTTACTCCCTGTAGGAATTAAAGACCTCACAGACTCTTGTAATCTGTAATGCCCCTCGGGGGTTTCAGGTAGAAAAAAAAGTTGGTTTCTTTATTCCAACCTGCTGCTTTTCTGACACTTTGTTTTGTGCTTCTTGTTTTGTGCATAACAAAGAAAAGAAAAAGTTTTTATATCCACTCTTTTGAAATTGACCAAAGCACTGGCATAGTTAGTGGGCTTAGTGGATGCTGAGGTACGCAGAATGACACCATGGCAACCGCTTTAGATGAAGAAATTCATGCCGCATGGAACTCGCGGCGCTCTAAGCCACAGATACCTGAAGAAAAAGAAAAACAGATGCACAAATGAATGGCAACAATGTCAGATATTTCTACATGGAGAGTAAAGAGAACAGACAGGAGCCCAGTGCATCATGGGACAGCTTAGAGTCACCAAGCCAGACCTGATTAAGATTTATAGATGCATTTATAGAAGATGATCTGAAGGTAAAGAGGTTATCTGCTTCCTGAAGCCAGACTGGGAGCTGGTTCCACAGAGAGGGGTCTGATGACTGGGGGGGGGGAATTTTTCCCCTGTGTTGAAATATTAACATTGTACCCTGAAAGAAAGGACTGGTGTGTTTTCTGCAACATTTATTCATTAGTTGGATAAATGGTTAACTGATCTGATCACAAACTGTAAACATTAACTTCTGTTCTCGGGCTTTCCTGATCCCACTTTTTACTTCCGATACCAATACCACAGGTCAAGTATCAGCTGATGCTCGATATAGATACTTAGCTGTATTTTGGGCCAAAGATTATGAGTATTGATCTGATAATTGATTTTATTCTTGGTTTATGTGAGGTATGTGTGTTTAACAGGTTATGAAATAAGTCCATAACAGTAAGTATGAGGAAAAACTGACCTATGTATTATTTATCGATGGGTATGATTAACTTTAAACTTACAAACATAATAATATATGCAAAAATTTAAAAAAAAGTTGAAGACCCAGTCAGGAACAAGGTTATAATAGTTTGGGATTTTTAATTAGTTTCAGTGTTAATTTTATTTTTTTACTTTTTACTTTTTTTTGTAAATTATAGGTATTTGTCTGTTGTGACATTTAAAATCATCCGAGAGTCACCGAGAGTAAAACCGGTAGAGCAAAGTAAATAGAAATAGATTTCATATCAATCCAAAAGGCTGATGTATTAAACAAATTTACAAAGACTAAAACAAAAGATGTTTTCACAATAATTTTAGTTAGTTTTGTGAAGACACAATACAGTTTCAGTTAGTTACAGTTTCGTTTTTTAAAATACTGTCATTTTTATTTTTATTTCAGTTATCGAAAATGTTTTTTCAATTTCAATTTTCGTTTTTCCGTTAGTTTTAGTTAACTATAACAAGCTTGGTCAGGAAGAAGTGCTTGAAAGAAAAGCTGGAATAGATTTACTGGATGGGCACGCCTGTATCTGCAAATTTGGACTCATTCTGATCTGATCCACATTTTTTTTTGTTGTTTTTTTTTTTCACCAATATTTAGGATTGGGACAGCCATGTCTGCAATGTTTTAAAGTCAGGAATTAACTAATGTGCAAACTGAAAAGAGCAGTATAATTTGCAAAATTGTAAAGTGAATTAGATATTTAGAAATGACCTGAACTTTAACCATGAATCAAAGTTCAACTCAAGGGTTAAAGTAAAAAAAAGTAGCTAGTATTTACTGTACCTAAGTATCAAAAGTAAAAAAGTGTAAGGGAGTTTCAATACCTCCTTACATAAACCCAACCATATAGAAAAATACTGTACACACAAACACATCCTTACAGACCTACCAACATTCATACCCACGTGCATTTAATATAAAATCATTCCTAATAAACTCTTCGAGCTCGGAGGTGATGCAAACAAACAAAAACTTTACTGGTTGAACTTTAACGTGACTGCAGTGCGACAGCACTCGAACTGTCCATCCTGTCATTACTGAACCCTGAAAAACATTTTGTTCAACCTCAAAAGAAGTTGTTTCTCAAAATGGCGAGAACTCAGTCTGGTTCTTCTTGGGCTGAAGACCAGACCAGCGATGCTGAACAGCCTTTCACCTGCTGCTGAGGCAGGTAAAGGTGTGTTTAGCTTCAGAGACGGCTGCACAAGGCTGCTACTAGTGGCTGCAACAAAACAAAGATTGTACATTGGCGATTATGTTCCTTGTTATTTTGTAACGAGTAACTAAGATGCTCAGGTAAATGTTATGAAGTAAAAGTATTGATTTTTCTCGGAAAATGTAGTGAAATAAAAGTAAAAGTAATCAGAAATAGAAGTAGTAAAGTAAAGTACAAATATAAAAAAAATACTACTTAAGTAAAGTAAAAAGTATTTTTACCTAGTTACTATACAACACTGTCTGCTTCCAGGTTGGACGTGTTGTGTTCAGAGATGATATTCTGCATATCTTAGTTGGAACCAGTGCTGATCTGACTTCCTGTTGTCTTCCTATCATCTCCAGCCAGTCTGCCCATTTGGACCATTCTCTGGAAACCCTAAAGATGGTTGTGTGTGTGAAAATCCCAGTAAACACTCAGACCAACAACCATGCCAGGTTTAAAGTCACCTAAACCTTTTTCCTCATTCTGATGCTCAGTTTGAACTTCAGCAAGTCTAATTCTCTTTTTCATTTAGATGTTTGTACATGTGAACGTGGAGCTCTCTTTATTTATTTAAACTCTTTGTTCCTCTTAATTTGCCACTCTCCCCCAGAATATTAAAGATGTTATTAGCAGGTGTGTGTTCCTCTGAGGACAGATCAGTTGGAGTACAAAGAGTCTCCAGGTCTCTGCTCAGACTTGTTTGGCTAAACAATTGATCAGCCACTTCCTTGAGACTTAAACTGAAACAAATAAGCACGCATACCTTGTTGTTTGTAATGCTTAAGGCTATTCTCTGTCACTATCACTGCTGAATGTCAAACCCTAACCTCGCCACAACCGGATTCTAATCCTACATAAAAAAAAATGATAGAAAGAAAGTGAATTCGAACACATGTATGTACACGTGCCATGTCCCTACACTTCCAGTCACTATAGACTAATTCTTTATGTTCACCATCATAAGGGCTCAGAAGAATGCACCATCACACAATTGCATTTATTGAACATGTACAAACACATTCACTTTCTTTTTCACTGCGTTGTTCTGAAACACACACACACCCTGACAGACCTGTGTATCTGTTTACCTGAGGTCTGTACGGGCATGTCAGATCTGCTTTCACCGGCTCACAGAGAACACCGGAGAACTGCCTTTCTTTTCCGTCCTCTCTTGTCATTTTCTTTATTCCACCACCATTTCTGCTCATCTAAAAGTCCCATCGCAGCTGAATGTGAAGCGACTGTGACATCACGCATGGTTTGTGCAGGAAGACTGGATGCTAAATCCAACGTATTTGTACTGAGAATAGATTTTAGTTACATCACAAACAGTTCTTTTCAATTAAATCACATATTTTTCTGTTGCTGGAGTTTTAGAGAGGAATGTTGTCCCGTTCTGGTCTGATGCTTCATCATGATGCTCCAAATGTTTTGTACTGGTGAAAGGTCTGGACTGCAGGCAGACCAGTTCAGCAGCCGGACTCTTGTTGTGATGGTTGCAGTTTGTAGTTTAGCATCGTCTTGCTGAAATCTGAAAGAGACGTTGTTGTTGCTCTAAAACATCCATGTACTTTCCAACATTGATGGAGCTTCACACATGTGGAAGCTGCCGTCGCCATAGACACTAATGCAACCCCATCCCATCAGAGATGCAGTGTTTCAGATGTGCACAATGAGTAATATCACTAAAATACTCAGACAATCGGAAGGAATCTCTGTGTGCACGGGACAAGGCTGAATGCTGATCTCAGTCATGATTCTCTACAGGAAATCACTGCATGGACTCCAGAAAACTCATCAGAGATGCAGCTTTTCAACTATCCACTGATAACAAGCTGGATGCTTCCTCTCCTCTTTAGTCTGCAGGACACGGCCTCCATGCTTTCCAGAAACACGTTTTCATCTATCTGACCACAGAACAGTTTCCATTTTGCCTCAGAGCATTTTAAATGTTTCTGGATCCTGTTCACATATGGCTTCTTTGCATAATAGAGTTTTAACCTGCATTTGTGGATTTCAACAGACGGTGATTTCTGGAAGTCTTCCTGAGTCCATGCAGAGATTTCCCGTAGAGTCATGTCTGATTTTAATGCCACCAGCATGCAGTTTGAGCCGTCTTGTCCCGTGCACACAGAGATTCCTTCTGATTCTCTGAATCTTCTGATGTTCTACACTGTAAATGGTGGATCTTCAAAGTCTGAGGAACATTTTTTTGTAACTGTTCCACTGTTCACTTTTAGATCCAGTTTGTCTGAGGCTGGTGAACCTCTATCCACGTTTCCATCTGAGAGACTCTGCCTCTCTAAGATGTTCTTATGTCACAGACCTGTTGCCAATTAACCTGAGTTCTTGTCACATGCTCCTTCAGTTTTTTTTTTAGTTGTTCCTTTCCCAGCCTTTTGTTACCCCAGTTCAGATTCACAATCAGCTCCAATTTTCCATGAAATTGTAAAATTATATTAAATTATAAACGATATTATATGAGATATTATATCCCACATCTAAGTATACAGGAACATAGCTACATCGCTGACGTTTATAAGTAATCAAACCGTTCAAATCGGTTGAAAATTGAGCCAGATATAGTTATTTAAATCCAAATGCACCATTAACATCAATGCTGTTCAAGGGGCGAGCTGTCTGAAGTAAGATGGCCCCCATGTAGCTACGCTGAACAACCCCGCTTGCACAATCTAGTCCTATATATGAAATCTATGGTTAGAACACCAAAAGAAAAAAATATTCCTCTGAAAATGGTACCGGGACTGGACAGAAAATTAGAGAAAAAGCAGAAAATATCGAACAAACCCTCAGAAAGATGGAGAACTTTGATCAAGACTACTTTAAAAGTTTACAACAACTTTGGCTGCTGGATGGAGAAACATGAAAAACACACAGATACTTCCGTTAGTAGGGCTGAACGATATGGACAAAATTTCATATCTCGATATTCATGCCAGACATCTGAATATCGATACAATATGACTACGTGTTCATTAAAAACCAAGCACTTTTGTGCAAAGTGCAGTTTTGTTTGTGACTTCCAGAGCTTTACATGCAGGACAAGCGCAGGAGAAATCTGTCTTTTATATAGTTGCTTTTTTTATATTAATATCTTGAATGTTCGTATCTCGATATAGATACGATAACGGTATATCTTCCAGCCGTATCTGTTAGTTGCCCTGTCTTCTTCCACAAGTTGACAGAAAAGTGTACAAGTATGCAGACTCTCTTTGTTTTGTTAATATCTCTTGTTTTCTGGTTTATGACTCGTCCAGGTTGGAAAAGAGCTCAGGACAGTTACCGGACCAGTCAACCACCACAGTGATGCCGTCTAACAAATACTCTGCCGCTGACATGGAGGAGAGCAACAACATGACTGCCACAGTAAGCAGCTCACACATGCAGTCGCAAAAACACC
>JALJCO010004238.1:0-72331 GCA_023101725.1 Atherinomorus stipes
GGGGGAGGGGGGGGTGGTATGTGTGTGCTGTTTTAGATAAACTTGGGGAATGTTGATGTAATGTGTTGTTTTTATTATGTGAAGCACTTTGTAAAGCTGCTATGCATGAAAAGTGCTATATAAATAAAATTTGATTTGATTTGATGTGTGTATATAACACATAACTAAGTAAAACACAGTTAAAATAAGTTACTGTACAATTTGTCAAATCATAAAGCGTGAATTAAAAAAACAACAATATTGACAACATGCATAAAGTCATCCATATTTGGAATTGATCCCACAACCTTCTGCCCAGCAGCCTGTTGCTCTGCCCACTGTACTAAACAATCATAGGCATCTCTGTGAGGTGGATATTTCACAGGTGGAGGTTCAATTCTAGGGTGGGATTTTTACATGTTGCCATATGTTTTCGCCTCAAAGCAGATCAGCTGTTGTTTATTGCTCTGCGTTTTTTCACAAATAGACGACTTTTTTTCTCTTTCATCGGAGATGCAGGGCGTTGGAGAAATGACAGTTTTATTTCATCCTAATGCTGCTGACGAGCGCTTTTTCGGATCGCACCCAAATTAAATTTTAAAAAGTATGTGACAAAAGTAGAGACGTGGATACAAGCACCACTCTTCCAGATGAAGGCAGGTGTGGAAACCACTTGACCAAACAGGTATCCCCCCCCCCTACTGACAGAATCCTAAACTGTCATGCTACCATTAAAGGAGCTGTATCATGCTTTTCAAATGTTCCAAAAGTCAAATATAGGCATTTATAAGCTAGATATGTTCCCATCGTTACTATAGAAACTAACTTGGTGTTAAATATTAGTTTTTCGATGCATCTAATTTCCAACACGGAAGTAAAATGGCTGACTGTCCTGAACCGCGGAGCTCTCGACCAATAGGGGATTATCACGCTTACCGGAAGTTCCCGGATTTTGACACTTCCTCTTCCGGGCCATGTTAACGACAGCCGTTCCTGCTCTGTTATACTGTTTAAATCGGATAAACTCCAAACATACTCAAGTTTTCATTCTAGACTGAAATGATACTAAGGAAGAAGTGGATCAAAGCGATCGATTCGCCGCGGTGAAGGGCCGAACTTTATAATAAAACACACGTTTGTTTGTCGCCGGTGGGGCACAACACCGGCACTTCACAGCATGCTAGCATTAGCCAGCTAGCGTTTACTGACGTGCTTAACATTGTGCGTCTTAAAACACACAAATTTCTTTTCTCCCTTGTCAGGCCCAGCAGTATGAAATGGAATGGTGTAATAGACAAATGTTTAAATAAAGAAATAAAATGAATAAACATGATATCAAATGGAGCCTTATGTTCATAAAGCTCCGCTTGATAAAGCAAAACTGTTCAACAGAATAAAGCAATCAGATTTCCATTCTGCTTGCTTCGATGCTGGACAGGACAAGTAAAAAAAAAAAAAAAAAAAAAAGAAAAAAAAATCGGGTCTGTACCCCCCCCCCCCCCCCCCCCCCCCCCGTTTCCAGTGGAACAACTGGGGACTGCCAAGAAAGGAGACGCTTTCAGATGCTTGTGTGTTTTCAGCCACACAAAGTTAGGCACGTTATCGAGCTGGCTAATGCTAGCCTGCTAACAGTAGTCCGTCAGCTACTACTCTGTTAAACTTTGTTAATCGGATAAACGCCAATGCCAAGTTTTTATTACAGACTGAAGTGATGCTAGGGAAGAAGTGGATCAAAACGACCGATTCGCCGCGTTGAAGGACAGAACTTTATAATAAAACGACACACGTTTGTTTGTAGCCGGCAGTCTGCACAGTCGCGTTAGCAGGTTAGCATTAGCCAGCTCGATAACGTGCCTAACTTTGTGCAGCTGAAAACACACAAGCATCTGAAAGCGTCTCCTTTCTTGGCAGTCCCCAGTTGTTCCACTGGAAACGGGGGGGTGGGGGGGGGGGTTACAGACCCAGTTTTCAGACGCTTGTATGTTTTCACAAGCGAAAAGTTGGTATCGTCAGCTATCGCGAGCTTGCTAACGCTAGCTGTAGTGTAGTCTGCATCATTGAAGTGCCGACTACAGACATACGTGCAACCTTGTTTATTTTCAGTTTCGGTTCTTCACTCCGACAAGTCGCTTTCATCCACTTCTTCCTTAGTGTCTTTTCAGTCGGGAATCCATGAAAACTTAGGTACGGCTGGCGTTGTTTATTAGATGTACACAATGGAACAGAGCAGCAACATTGAGCCATTCCTGGCCCGGAAGAGGAAGCTTCAGATGTTTCAACTTCCGGAAACCGGAAGCGTGATAATCCCCTATTGCAGCATGTTTTACGCCCATTTCATGACGTCGCCCCGGAAGAGACACTTATTCTGAAGGGTCACAGAATTGTCTGTAGCACCGGCACCGGCAGCTCTCATGTGGATGTTAGTAGTAAACATTGATGGATAATCGGACTCCGATCGACGGGATAAAACAGACCAGCCTGTTATGGAGCTGTATGCGCTCGACCCAGAGTCTGATATGGAGTTTGAAGTACACGCAGTACCACAGAAGTACGACAGAGACCCCTGACAAGTAAGTAAATTAGCGAACAAATCATAGACTAACAGTTAGCATTGAGCTGAGAGATGTGTTGACTCACCAGTGTTGTTGTCTGTCCATGCGCGTTTTTATCGTAGGAACTGCGTCAGGTTTCAGAAGTAATCCCAGAGAAAAAAAACACTTTACTGCCCAAGATTCATGAAGTTGTCAGGAGTGAAGTTCACACACAAAGTTGAGTTTTTTTTCTGCTCCTGAAGTTATAATCCAACCACTTCTGGCAAGTCGATTCATCCAGTACAACAAATAAACTCCCACGCTGAACATAACCACACTGAACGTAACTGCATTTTCCCCAGCATGCTGTCCTCTAGAGCTTAAAAAAAAAAAAGGAAGAAAATTCTCCTGAACTCTGGATCAAACGTCTGTTAGCTGATGGCTGCTTGTCTCTGAGGAAATATTCCTGCAGGTGTTAGTTTCTTCCTCAGAGAGTGTGGATAGGATTCTCTGAGTTTCTGTTGAACAGAGGGCGTCTTGCTACGATACTGAGCGTGCGCATTTGGACTTTCGTGATTGGTGCCACGTTCATACGTAACGCGGTGGGTAGTCAGCCGTTTGCAGGGAGGTAGCGCTTGGTTTAAATATTCATGTAGATTACTCAAATATGCATGAATGAAGAAAAATAACGATTTAAATCATTTCTTGATGAGGAAATAACACACTGACATGCTGAAAAGCTCTTAAAAGTCCATTTTTCATGATGGGGCTTCTTTAAAACTTCTATCCTTTGACATCATTGTGTTCTAGTTCCATTCAATGGTGAACGCAGCCCCACCATCGCGTTTACGTTGCCATGGTGACTCGTCGGGGCTCCATTGATGCTTTTTGACATGGTAGCACATGTGTAAAACTCCGGGTTGTACTACAGTTAATTAAACCAACTCAGTTCAGCTGTTTGGGGACCGAAAACTCTGGGTTTTGTATCTCCCGAGTAGATCAGCTCAGAGTTCAGGGTTACACTCAGAGGTTGTTGAACCTGCTTCATGAAACGGACCTCAGGATTCATTCTAGATTATCTGATAAACTCCCACCAAAATGAACACATGAAGTAAATTAGCCCATATTGAATGGACCTTTTGTAAACCAAGTGAAGTTACAATAAAGGTTTACAAGGGTGAAAAAAGTAAAAAAATAAAATGAAAATCTCCATAAGAAACACAGCCTAACTTTTATTTATCTATTTATTTGTTTATTTATTTATTTGTGAAAACATTTTTTTTAAATTGTCCAGGGACAATGAAAAAGCTCCAGCATTGTTTTAACACTGCAGTAGGGTTGCACGGTATACCGGTACCAGTATAGTACCGCAATACTAACGCGTTTAAAACGGTACTATACCAGCATTTAAAAAGAAACGGTACTTTAAAAAGAAAAAAAACGCAGCTAAATTGGTAAATTGGCGCCTGTCTCTTTAAGAGCGGCGAGGCCAGCAGTGAGTGTGACGTAGTTAATGATGCGGCTCTCAGTGAAGCACCTTCACTGCGGAGGAAGAGGAGACGTCAGGTAGCAGACAGGCTGATTCATGGCGAGTGGACGCTGCCGCGGATTATCTGAAGTTTGAAGTGTTGCCTCCGTTAGCAGACGGACTTTGTAGCATCGCTTTCACTGCGGTGCTTCAGTGTTCAACGGCTCGCCTTCATCATTAGCTTTGAATCCGTAATACTTCCAAACTGTACTTTGAGCCCCAACTTTATCAACACGGGCTTTTCCAAAGCCGTCATCTTTTCTTTTTTCCTCTAAAGGAAAACTACGCGGACTTAGTGACTTCAGTCAGGAACAACTGGTGCTGATGTTGTTCAGTTATGTCAAAGTAAAAAGCACAAAACCTTCCAGCCCAGTAGAATTCTACAGAAGCCTACATACGACACATAAACGGTTAATAAATACATTTTTAATTTTCTTCAAAGTTACAGCCTTAAAATGTTTAAATAAGTTTAAAAATGGTGACAGAAATGAACTGACTGATATGTTCAATTATTATATATGTATTATAATCATTAATACAACTTGACTGATGTTATGATGAAGTCAGTCACACAAACATGATTTTATAGACATTACCTCATACCCATTTAATGTTATCATAAACTATTGAGACACAACATTAAATAAACATTTTGAAACACATTTAAAAAATGTCCCAAAAGCCTTACAATATGTAATTCATTTAGATAGTTTTACAATTTATTTTTCTAATTATGTCCATATAATGTTTCATGTATAGAATGATTTTGATTTTAATTTGGCATTGCTTTATATTACTGGTTCTCTGTGTTTTAAATTGAAGATTTTACTTCATTTGATTATTTTAAAATAAAGACTTCAAGAACAATAACACAAATAAAAGAAATATTGAGTTTGGTTTACATTTTTAAAAAAGTATAGAAAAGTATCGAAATACAAAATGGTATCTGTATCGAAACAGAAATTTGGTATCGTGACAACCCTACATTGCAGTGGCTTTAATTTCTCCTGAACATAAAATCGAGCATTAAGATAACATTTCAGATAAAATCAGAGTGACTGTGTGTGGCTAGAATTCTGTGAGAAAAGTGCCATCTCCTGGTGATACCCTGTATTTCAATAAATGGGTGGAGTTAGAGTAAACTGACACTCCCAGCAGAAAGAGGGGGGGCCACTCCAGTGGCTGGAATTTGGGGGAATTTGGCTGGAACTTGGTTGGAACTTGGCTGGAAAACGGAGGCCATTCGGCTGGCTTTCAGCCTGAAGGGGAACTTTTGAACCGCTACTACTGTATATGTATGTATGTATATTAGTTCTCAAAAATTATTCATACTCTCCAAATAAAGAAAAGGCTAAATTCACAATTCTAATTCAAATAACTACAAATTAAAGAAACTAGGAATAAATAAAAATTTACAAAATGAAATATATTAAAATAAAAATATTGTAAATGCCAGCAAGGCAGGTTTACGTTCGCGCTTTTATTTTGAAGAGCACCGTCCTTACCACAGCACTTCATTGGTTTCTGTTACTATGCCTCCACTCTGTTCTCAGTGAAACGACATGGTGGCTCCAGAGTTGAAACACTTTTCTATATGGAATATTCATGTAAAAGATGTACTTTATTTACCTGTCAATTGCTGTGACTTGTGAGAGTTTATTTACTGTGGTTGAAATGTTTGTTTTTTGTTTACACGTTGTTTGTCACGTGTAAAGTTTGGCAATGGGAGGAGCACGGCGGAGGCTGCTAGCAGGTTCTGCAAGATTAGCGCCCTTGGAAGCAGACAGAGGTTGGTAAAATGATGGCAAATCATTGTTTATTTGATTTTAAAAGGGGAAAACCTTCCTATTCTGTTTTGTTAAAAGCTGTAACGTGAATAGTATTTAAATATTTCGTTTTGTTAAAAGCTGTAATTTAAATAGTTTAAAAACTGCTGATTTCATGTCTGTCATAATTTGAGTTCATCAAAATGATTTTCTATGGAGTGAAATGTGAATGTCTGCATTTTCTACTGAACTGTGGCATGATGGCATTTGTTTGGGCACTTTTATAGTTTTCATGGTGCCATATTGTTGGGGGTTGAAAAGACGAGAGAATACAAGTTGCATCAGTCAAAGCTCTCTGCATCTTGAGTGGTAATTCCAAGCGGGCCGCTTCAAATATTGCTTTTTAATTGTGGTTGAAAATAGTCATTTAAAAAACAATCAAACAAACAAAACTGTCTCAGACACATCAGAGCATCTTTCTCATGAACATGGACCAACATACCTGCCAGCAGGTGCAGACGTCTGATTGGACGTTACAGAAACACCTGATTGCAGCGATTGGCTCAAAGTGTTGCTCAACAACATTTCAGCTTGGGAGCCCATCATGCTTGTTTACTTGTTTTATTTTTTTGTGTGTTTGTTTTTAGTATTCCTGTTGAACCACAGTTCAAAATCAGTGTCATGATTTTCATAGAATCTTTTTTTAAATTTATTATTACTTTTGTCAATTTCAACTTATTACACTGACAGCTGACTTTTTCAGTATTTAATTGGAGGGTATGGATAGTTTTGGAAGACTGCATATTATATATTTATACTATACAGTATATGTTTCAACATGTTCCTTTTTGTTAAAGAAAAGTTTAACTTTTTGTGTTTTTTAAAAACAAACAAGAGCATGGTTGCAAATAAACATAAAACGAGAACTTTGTTGCGTCCACAGAGCTGCGAATGTCTCCATGTAAAAGCTGCAACACACTTTTCTTTTGAATTTCAAGTTGCAGATTTTATAGCAGAAAGAAATAAATGAAGAAAGGACATCAGAGATGAGAACAATGGGGAAAGGAAAGGAGATATAGAGGGCTAGAGAAAAAAGAGATTTTTGCTTTCAGCTAGTTTGGTTGTTTTGCTCCACGACTCCAACTCCAAAGAAGTTGTGATGCTCCTCGTTTTAGGATTCATAGATGCTGCATCTTCTGGACTGAAGATATTTAGGGGGAGTGGGTGGCCTAGTGGTAACGTCGTGGGCTTTGGCTCGGAGGACCCGGGTTCGAGTCCCTGACACGACTCCTAGGTTAAACACTGTGGCCCCCTGAGCAAGGTCCTCAACCTCCCAACTGCTCCCCGGGCGCTTTAAGTAGCAGCTCTCTGATACTCACAGTACAGAGATGGGTGAAATGCAGAGCCCTAATTTCCCCTTGGGTATCATACAAGTATAACAAAAAAAATAAAAAGCTTGTTTCAGATGTCTCTGATGTGGTCACACAAGTCACCATCAGTTCTGGGAGGTGCGTACAGGTTTCAGGGGAATGTTTGCTCCCATCCAGATGACATGTTTTTAGGGAGGGATTTGCATATTTCAGCTCAACGAAGCCGCATGCGGCAAACCTCATCCTGTTCCAGCAGCATAGCTTCAGCAGAGGAGTCCTGGAGCTGAACTGGCCTGCTGCAGTCCAGACCGTCCACCAGCTGCCATGATAGACCCAGGATTGTTGAGCAGCTAGAGCCACACAAGTTTGTTCATCTGTCTTTGTGAGGACATTCATTGATATGATGCATCTAGCCCCTTACACTAACCCTAACCATCACAACTGATTACCTAAACCTAACCTAAACCGAATGGAACCTAAACTAAAACCAAACCTTGACCCTCCAAAATGGATTCTTCTTCGTCTTTTTTAGCGAGGACCAGACAAAATATCCTCATTTTGCAAAAATGTCCTGACTTTGTTGGTTAAAAGCGCAAAATGGTTCTCACAATGTAGCAAATACACAAACACCCCCCCCCCCCCCCCCCCCCCACACACACACACACACACACACACACGCACCCCCCCCCCCCCACACACACACACACACACACAGGTGTTCCATCTTTGTAACATGGCTGCCGCTCTCGGATGTGGGCAGTAGCTGCATCGGCAGCAGGGCTGCGTATCGATTCAGATTTCAAGAATCGATTCGATTCCGATTCTTATGGTTTTTAATCGATTTTTGATCTGTCCGATCCAATCCGATTTCGATTCAATCTCGATTTGATCTCAATTCGGTTTGCTGGTATTGAAATTTTTTTAGCCTTTACCCGAATTCCATAACTCTGTAGTTATGCAACACATTAGTGCTAGTATTATATTAATATTCTAGAACGAATGAATGAAGTAATGTAGTTAATGGTGGCTGTAAGGACCAAACCAGGACCCTAAACCCCCAGATACAGTCACCCACAAAAATATTCACACACACTCCCATTTAAAAAAGACTACATTCACAACAGTGATTCAAATAACAGGAAACAAATAATAAAAATTCACAAAATTATGATTCAGTGAGGCAAAATACACAGTAAGTCAGCATTTAACACTTAAAACAACTAGCGACTAACCCGCTAGCTCGATGCTAACTATTATTGGAAAATTCCATTGACATGCTAACGGAATTAGCATCTATGCGTGACTTCAAAGATAAAATACAAAATAGAAAGTATCAATTTCACCTCGATCTTGAACATTAACTGCATTTATTAAAGTACTTACAGGCAGATGTTTCCTCTGTTTAAATTGAATCTTTAGAAACTACTTGTACCAGCCCCACTTAGTCTTCTTCTGGCACTGCACTAGCTCTAGTAGCCTACACTCTGTCCAGCTCACTATCTCCCCCTAGCGGAGCGGCTGAGCCGCTGCACTTAACCGGGGGCAGCACATTAAATGGTCATTTTAAAAAAAGATAAGAAAAATCGATCTTTGGAGATATGAATCGATCTTTGCAAATTTATATTAGAATCGATTCAGAATTGGAAAATCGATTTTTTGAACACAGCCCTAATTGGGAGCATTCATAATTTCTTCAGGAATTTTCCAGTTATCATTATTAATGCTTTCCATGTCAATGTCGAATGCTTTTAGCAAGGCACCGCAGGGAATTGAACCCCGTCCCATTGCTGACAGTTCCATACCAGCGCCTCTGGCTTTTTTTTGTTAGACATGACAAGGTAAAGCAAAACCTGCATCAAGAACGGCAAATTTGTTTCAACATTGCATTTGGATTTTAGATTAGATTGTTTTTTTTATTAAAAGAAATACTTATATTACAGAAAATATCTAACATGAGATAAAATTTTACAAAACCGTCTTAATGCAGGAAACGAAACCCTTACTAATGTGTTTTTTTTGTTTGTTTATTTTGTTCATTTTTTGGCTGTTTTTTCTTTTTTTTTTTTTTTTACTATATGTGAAACAGAGAACAGCAACTTGCAAAACTAATAATACTATACTAATAATATAATAACAATAAGAAATATATAACAATAATAATACTAATAACAGTAATAATAATAATAATAAAACAATGATAAGAATAACAGTAATAGTAATAATATAACAATAATACCAACAACAATAATACTAATTACAGTAATAGTGATAGTAATAGTAGCAATAATAATAATAATGATAAAATAATAATAATAATAATAATAATAATAAAGCAATGATATAATAGCAGTAATAGTAAGAATATAACAATAATACCAACAACAATAATACTAATTACAGTAATAATAATAGTAATAGTAGCAATAATAATAATAAATAATAATAAAAACAATAATAATAATAGTAATAACATTACAATAATACCAACAACAATAATACTAATTACAGTAATAATAATAGTAATAGTAGCAATAATAATAAATAATAATAAAAACAATAATAATAATAGTAATAACATTACAATAATACCACACAACAATAATACTAATTACAGTAATAATAATAGTAATAGTAGCAATAATAATAAATAATAATAAAAACAATAATAATAATAGTAATAACATTACAATAATACCACACACACACATACATACTAATTACAGTAATAATAATAGTAATCATAGCAATAATATTTTCCCCCTCACATCACACACACACACAGATGGACCTGCAGGTGTGTCATATGTATGTGTAGGACCTTACCCCACACACACACACACACACACACACACAGATGGACCTGCAGGTGTGTCATATGTATGTGTAGGACCTTACCTGTCACACACACACACACACACACACACACACACAGATGGACCTGCAGGTGTGTCATATGTATGTGTAGGACCTTACCTGTACACACACACACACACACACACACACACACACACACAGATGGACCTGCAGGTGTGTCATATGTATGTGTAGGACCTTACCTGTACACACACACACACACACACAGGTACCTGCAGGTGTGTCATATGTATGTGTAGGACCTTACCTGTACACACACACACACACACACACACACACACACAGATGGACCTGCAGGTGTGTCATATGTATGTGTAGGACCTTACCTGTCACACACACACACACACACACACACACAGATGGACCTGCAGGTGTGTCATATGCAGGTGTAGGACCTTACCTGTACACACACACACACACACACACACACACAGATGGACCTGCAGGTGTGTCATATGTATGTGTAGGACCTTACCTGTACACACACACACACACACACAGATGGACCTGCAGGTGTGTCATATGTATGTGTAGGACCTTACCTGCCAGCACAGGTGCTCCTCCCTGTTACGTGGCTGCTGCTCTCTCAGGTGCGGCACTAGCTGCATTGGCATCATTCAGAGTTTCTTCAGAGATGTTCTCGTTCGTCTCTCATTGAGCTTCTTCCTGCCGTTTACAATCATTACTCCTTTCTTTTATGTTTAAACTCCAGTTTAAGTCTTATTTCATCATTAACATTAAAGGTGCAGTGTGTAAGAAAATCAAAGGTCAATAAAAATGTCATTTATAATTAAACTGTTTCTGTTGATGACTAATCGCTTCACTAGAACAGCTGTTTTATGTTCATTTTCTTACAGTGAGTCATTTATATCTGCTTGCTGAGGGTCCACATACATGGAGGCTGCCATATTTGTGCCCCTATTTTTACTACAGTGTCCCTAAAATGGACAAAACAATGAGAGAACCGTCTGAACTTTAAAACTGCTGTACCAGCTTTGTGTAATGGCAGTTAGAGTACTGTGTTTGGTATAAGTAACGCCTTAAAAGACATTAAAAGTAGTTCCCTGTAGTACAGTCACATTCCGGGAGAATTTTGGCCATCGTACATTTACAACAGTGCTTGGCATATGAAGTGGTTGCTATACCCGAGTGTACCACTAGATGTCAGTAAATCTCACACACTGTACCTTTAAGCTCTTCTTTCTGATTCAGCACCAGCTTCAGGTGTTAAAGCGTCATAGGTTCCCATCTTCAGCATAGCCGTATTCACAGCAGCTGTTACGCACTAACAACCTTTTCTACTTTCATTTATTCTTTGTTGTTGTTGTTTTTCTGGCTGTGTTGTTATTTGGGGGGGTAAGGGTCTTTCCCCCTGTTTTGGTGGACTTGTGTTGGTGTTTTGGACTTTTTAGAACATCTTCACTGAGAAGGTGTCTTTGGTCTGCTGCTGTAAAGTCTCTCTGGTCTGGAGTTGTCAGCTTATTTCTGTATTTCTGTTTCAGGTGAAGCTAATTGTATTTATTGCTTTCATAAATGTGAGCAGCTCTGATAACCAGCTCCTCTAACTCACCATTCTCGTGTTGGTCTTTTTCTGATGCATCTGGCTTCGTGACAATAAAATGGTCTTTTCCACCTTTCATCCACAGAGTAGGACTGTCTTTTGTTGTGTCCTATTCCCGAGCAGAGCTGGGACGTAACAGGCTACCAGGTCCCAGATCTCAGGGCTGGCGGCCCGTTGCCATCTTGAGTTGCACAGCAAACTCGGCAACCTTCCACTCCAGATCTTGTATGGTTTCCTCTTGAGACCTAAGCTTGCATTTCAGTTCTTGGTTGGAAGAAATCTCCCTTTTCAACTGTTGCTTTAAATTTTCCAGCTCGCCGATGTTCTGCATCTGGGGCTCCGTCTGTGTGAGCTCGGTTTGGCCTGCTGGCTTTGCTTCTTTGGCTGTGTGACCCAGTTCCTCTGCCATGCTCTTATATTTCTTCATCTCCTCTTCATAATGTTTTCTGAGATGCCATTCTTTTGCATATTTCCGGTCGGTCTCTACGAACATTTCCCACGTACTCTGAGCATCTTTCTCCGCTCCAATTCTCTTTTCTTTTTCCAAAGTGAGAAGTTGATTTTTCTTTTGCAGTCTCAACTTCAGATCATCCTCATCGGCCACATGGCGCTGGTGGTTTAATCTGGTTTGTAAATCTTGTAATTTTTCCTCGGCCTTCATCCGTTTGTCCGTCTCCAGAGTCAGAAAATGATTTTTTTTCTGAAGCTTTGCCCTCAGATCTTCAATTTCACCAGACAGGTGATGCTGGTGGTTTAATCTGGTTTGTAAATCTTGAAGTTTTTCCTCAGCCTTCATCCGTTTGTCCGTCTCCAGAGTCAGAAAATGATTTTTTTTCTGAAGCTTTGCCCTCAGATCTTCAATTTCACCAGACAGGTGACGCTGGTCGTTTAATCTGGTTTGTAAATCTTGAAGTTTTTCCTCAGCCTTCATCCGTTTGTCCGTCTCCAGAGTCAGAAAATGATTTTTTTTCTGAAGCTTTGCCCTCAGATCTTCCGTTTCATCAGACAGGTGGCGCACCTGGTTTCGGTAAGATCGTGATTGTTGCTCAGCCTTAATCCGTCTGTCTCGCTCCAGACTGAGAAAGTGATCTTTCATCTCCAGTCTGGCTTGAAGAGCCTTCATCTGGTTTCTCAGGAAGTCCAGTTCTGTTTGGGCTTTGTTTTCCGCCATTTCCAAAAGATGCAAACTAATATAACCCAAAAGATGCAAACTAATATAACCCAAAAGATGCAAACTAATATAACAATCTTGAAAAGATTCAAAAATCAATCCAGAAGCTTCTTATGACTGTACTTAACACGAGGTGATCCCAGAGAAATATGAGTTAAGACTGACCAATACAGAGGTATACCTATGCAGAGGTAGAATTCCGTCCTTCCATCTGTGATGTCATACAGGCTGTGACATCACTGTTGCATGGCAACTAAGATTCTTTTGTTGCTCCTGGCAACATGGAACAGGTGAGGATTCCTGAATTCAGTTTGAATGTAAACAGATTTAAATGACATTTGCCCTGCTGATCTCAGATCAGATGACTCGTTCCACCAGTCATAAGAACTTCAATCAGAGAACTTCTGCAGAGTCATCAGAGTATTTCTGCAGATGACAGGATCTGAGTTGTACTGGAAGCCTGAGGTTTCAGTGTGAAGAGGAATGAATGAAATTTAAAAAATACTTGATTTATCCCAGAAGGAAAATTCAATATGGTAACAAGCTTGTACTTTTTTTTCTTTATTTAAACAACATAACATATACATGAAATAAAATTACAACAAAAGGTCAGTTAGTCAGTTTTGTTCTTCAAGGTGATGGCTGCTGGCAGGGATGGATGGATGGATGGATGGATGGATGGATGGATGGATGGATGGATGGATGGATGGATGGATGGATGAATGAATGAATGAATGAATGAATGGGTGGGTGAGAGTGAGTGAGTGAGTGGAGGGAGGGATGGAGGGAGGGAGGGAGGGAGGGATGGACGGACGGATGGATGGATGGGTGGATGGATGGTGGGTGGTTCGGTTGGTGGGTCTGTGGTCTGTCTGTATGTCTGGCTGTCGATGGGTCTGTATGTGGTCTGTCTGTCTGTCTGTCTGTCTGTTTTTTTTTTTTTCTGTCTGTCTGTCGGTCTGTCTGTCGGTGGTTGGTGGTGTGTCGGTGGGTCGGTTTTGTGTGTGGGTGGGTTGGTGTGTGTGTGGGTCTGTTGATCTGTCTGTCTGTCTGTGGTGGTGTGTGTCTGTTGTCTGTCTGTTGTGGTGGGTCTGTTGGTGGGTTGGTCTGTGTCGGTTGTCTGTGTGTCTGTGGGTGGGTCTGTCTGTCGGTTGTCTGTGTGTGTAGAGTCTGTGTGGGTGTGTGTGGTGTGTGTCTGTGTGTCGGTCGGGGTGGGTGGGTGTGGGTTGGGGTCTGTCGGTCGGTCGGTCTGTGTGGGTCTGTGTGTGGTCGGGTCTGTGGGTCTGTCTGTCGGTCTGTCTGTCGGTCTGTTGGTCTGTCTGTCTGTCTGTCTGTCTGTATGTCGAGGCGCTGAACAAATAAAATGCATTGGTATTGACATAGGATGAGACATGCAAACATCCTGCAAACAACGTTGGCTTACCTGTATTTGTGGGCGCAGATTGCCTGGACATTCAGGGAATACTTGCCCTTTCTGCTGATGTAGTCTGTGGCATTCACAGCAGGCTGCTTAATTTCCACATGAGCTCCATCCACTGCTCCCAAACATTGGGGCATTCCATGATCCTTCAGGAATCCAGAAACGCGTTGCTCTGCCTCGGGAACGGTAAATGGCAACTGGATGTATGTGGGCCCGAGGTGGACAGTTATGGCCTTACATGTCTGTCTGATGATGCTTGAAACAGTTGATCTAGCCAATCCGAAGGCATTCGCGGTCTTCCTTTGCCGTCCCTCGTCGCATAAATAATACAACGTAAGAGCTACCTTTTTCAGGACTCCTACAGGTTCTCTCATGTTGGTTGTTTGACCGGCGATGTAAGGTCGGAGTTCTTCAGTGAGAGCAACAAGAGCATCTTTGGACATGTGAAAGTTTTCCACCCAAGCACTTGCATCCGTTACCCCTGTCACAAAATTGTCCCACCACAGACTGATTCTCCCCCCAGGTCTTATCCACATCCTTCGTCGCCTCTGACGACTTGGAGCATCCACAAATTCAAGGAGGTACTTGCATAGCCGCCTCTGTTGGGTGATGGTGTGCGTACAGATTCTGTACAATTGATGTAAAGAATCTTGTATTGTTATTACTGTTGCTAGGGCAACGTGGAGATCCGCTGGGCTTGCGTAGTCCGACATTGTTGTTTTTCCTGTACTGTGTGACGTCACGCGCATGCGATGTGAGCACGGCTTCAGCTGCTCTGCAGGTCCACCATCATTTCTGCGTTTTGGACCGTGCAGACGACGGCGCAGGAATTCCACTTTGGAACGAGTCTTCAGATTTTTGCGTCTTCAACCCAGAATAACGCCGTTGCCGTGTGAACGAAAGGCACTTCTGATGAAATATTTCGCCGTTTTTACCCGCAATCGTCCTCGTGTGAACGGCCCCGTAGTGAGGACATTCACTGACATAATGCATTCCCTAGCCCCTTACCCTAACCCGAGCTACCACAACTGATTGCCTAAACCTAACCCTTGTCCTAACCCTACCCAAAACCTCATTTTAACCTAAACACTAAAACCTAATCTTCATCCTCAAAAGTGGGTTTTTCTAAGGCTTTTTTAAAAAGTGAGGACAGGCCAAAATGTCCTCACTTTGTTGGTTAAAAGTGCAAAATGGTCCTCACAATGTAAGTACAAGAACACACACACACGTACAGACACACAGGGCATTTCAGAATGAGTGACCGTCCAGCTGATTCATTTCTCTGAAGTCAACAGATCATGTTTAATCCCTGAAACTTGGCACAAGATACCAACATGATCCAAGTGGCCCAGAACCAGTTTTAGAGCAGCATGGTGTGAAAATGTAAACAAGGTGGGGAGGACAGGACAGTCAGAAATTACACACCAGAAATCTTTAAATATGCATAAAACTTCATTCTTCAGTTTTCTTTAACTGAATTAGTCATTTACTTTGGAAAACAAAAGGTTGACTATATGAATGTACTTGAGTTGAATCAATTTGAGTAAGAAGAGTACGTGAAAATGATGACAATGGTGTTGAGGGGAGGGGTCTATTAGCTATTAAGTTTTAGCTTAATAATAGTTTAAATAACTTGGGATTTTTGTAAGTAGACTTTCTAAATTTTGTTGTTCAACAAGTCACTGACACAAAAAGTTTGTAAAGATTTCATTAAGTCTCCTCTGTCTAAAGAAACAGGAATGTTATCCTCAGCTCATAGTGAACTTCTTCTATGGTGCCACAGGGAGAGTTTTTCCCCAACTTTCATATAATGGAGTTCACCTGCGCAAAAAGGTCCATAAAAGTCCACAAAAACTTGTCAATATTCCTCCATACTGCTCGTCCAATGTAATCCAAGTGTCCTGAGTGGGTAGCGTCCAGAATTTACTCCAAACGACATCATTTAGTATATTTTAATAGCTTAAACAGTACGACATGTCGCTGCCGCAAAGTGGGCCAATGAGAGTTCACGACGCTACAGAAGTCGCGGCAGACGAGATCGCGCGTTCTCTTTTTCTTTCTTTCTTTCTTTGTTTTAAACCAATATCAACCCCTCTTGTGTTTGTACGCAGCTCATTCGCTCTTAGCACAATGTAAACAGCGGATTTCTTCTTCTACGCTTGCATTATTGGCAGAGTAGGCGCTGAACGCCGCGGCTTCCGTAGTGTGGTGAACTCTCATGGAGGCGGGACTTTCTGTTTTCAGAGCTGAATAACGGCGGTGAACGAAGCGGTGGCGACACCTGCTGCTTGGGAGGTGGTATTGTACTGATTTAAGTCATATTTGTGAAATTATTCAGACATAATTACTCATGTATATTGTAGTTACCCAGCTGTTCCCTCCCTGATGACAGTTATGATCTGGTCGTGTGTTTGAGGCCGCGGTTATACCAGCTCAGTCCAGTTAGCTCATGTTAGCAGGCCAAGCTAGTCTGTCACCTCTGGTAAGTGCGGTGCTCTGTTTGGGTCGGCATTTAGTGACAATAGTGCGCTGCGCACTACAGATGAAGTGCATAGTGCGCACTACACACTGAGTTCCAGTGCACTCGGGCATGTGCGCGGTTTGAGACGCGGCTAATCTCCCGCTGTAAAAAGTGACGTTTCTTTCTTTGGAGAATTTATGCAGCAATCTCAGACACATGAAATAGTTAACACTGACACTGTGTGTCATCACTCCTTCAAAAAGGGAAAAAAAAAAGGGGGGGGGGGGACACGTGGACAAATGGGCACTGGTCATCAAGGGGCAGGTGCTCCAGCACCCTCCACCCCCCTTCTGCATGTGCCAGCTCCACCCGCTGCCCTCTTGGAGAAGACATACTGTATATTAGGCCCCCCTGCATCAGAACCACAGTCTGGCCCAGAGCAGATATCCCAGCTGTAAGGCTGAATGACCAGCCCCCCCTCTCTCTGCCCCCTCGCATCATCACACAGCAAGAACAATCAAATAAACATAACCTTGTATCCTTTTCAGATTTTATGGTAGCTGTAATTTTTTTTTAAACTATTCTGTTGTTTAGTCTTTGTTTTTAATAGAAATAAATAAAAAAGCAAAAGCCTACCAATACCAAACGAGTCAGTAAAAACGCACCATTCCTGGCATCTTCAGTGCACAGACATGTTATAGACTTAAACATACAGTTGACCAGTTATAATGTTGACTGATGATTAAAACAAATTATTTTTACTGTAATTAATTTGGAAAGCTGCTCTCAAGTTACTGCTGTTTAACTTTCATGCTTTCACTTTTCAAGTCTTATCAATAATGGATGATGCCAAACTGTATCATGGTCTTTACTGGTGTCATACCAGCAGCTGCTGCACCGTAGCAGAGCGGTTGGTGGTATGACATTGTAGACGACACATTTGTTTTTTTATAATGTGAAATAAAATTTGATGTTTGAAAATATAAACAATATTTTGTCAATCATCACCTCAGATTTGATCACATCAGATTGCTTCCACTACAACATACCTGGGAGAAAGTGGCTGATTTTAGCTGATTCCACATCATGCTTTATGCAAATCAGAAGCACAAATGCATCATAAATGCCTGCATCCATGTTTCAGACAGAAAACAACATTAATGATCATTAAAACCAGACTGGCGAACTCCAGACTCCATAGAACTGCATTTTTGTGAGAAGTCATTGTAAACCTCATCACCGCAGACGGCGTCACGACTCATTCCAACTCTAGATGTCGCTGTTGTACAACTTTGACCACGCTGCTCAGTCTTCACCCCAACAGATATGAATCTCCCATAAATTAGGCAGTTTTCATTCCTAAAAAAAGGAAAGAAATCTAAAAATGTTCTTGAAATATAAGGTAATGTATGTCCGCTGTTTGTTTAACTGTTGGAATTCTGACTCTTTGACAGTTTTCTGTTTAGAGGACGTCACTTTCTATTTGTGTCGGTGTAAATAGACAACAGTTTCTCTGGGATTTATATATGGCCAGCCTGGTCTGACCTGCGGATGAGGATGGTCCTTCTGGTTCTCCAGAAAGCTGAATGAAACCTGCTGCCACTCATGCGTAAAAATCCGCGGATACAGCGCATAAAAAGATCTTTCTGGTGCAGGGAAAGCAGCAGGAAACGGCAGCATCCTCTAAATCCCGCGTGTCACAGGCAAACATCAATCAAGCCATAAATTTGGGGGCAGTTCAGCTACGACACAGTCAATGGCTCTTATCTTGGATCAATGTTTGCTTCTCAGGACTTCAACACAAGAGCAGCCAACAACAACGCTGGTGATGCATCGCTGGAAATTTCCACAGCTGATCAGTAAAAGTTTGTATTTTGGTGAGGGTGTGCGCGCGTGTGTGCCACATTCCAGTTACTTAAAAAAAAAGTGGCTTCATAGAGGTGCACAACTGCAGCCTGTTCAGATCATGTTTGCACACCATCCCCAGGTATCAGGGCCCTTGATAAAACTTGCCTGCACGCTGTAGCCTCGAGGGTTGCGTGACTTTGGCGGAGTGCTACTGCCCAAACCAATAATTTCCAGGGAGCATCAGAGCAAACAGCGAGGATATAAAAAGTCAGAGGGGGAACCCCGCTCTCCAAAAACCACTAGGCGTGAGATTTATGCTCTGGTGACACACAGCTCCCAATTAAATACATCTGAAATTTGAAGAAATTCATCATCTCTTCGGATTTTTCTTCTTTCTTTTATTCCTTTAAAGTTTGGGGCCAGAAGGGAACCGTGTCTGGTGTTTGGTTTTTGTGGCGTGCTCCTGAAGGAGTGGGCTGGTTCTGCGTCTTGGAGTCTACAGTGCAGAAGAAGAAGAAGAAGTTCGCACCAGTTTTTGCCTCCAATCCAGTAGAGGTTTCAATAGCAGCGGCGCGGCAGGGGAGGGACGCACTGCCAGCACTTGGGATACCCACTTCAACACACTCACACACTCTCACAAACACTCCTGCCCACTAGAGACCAGTTAAATCCTCTAGAAAACTGCAAACACGCACCAGAGCAGTCTCTAATCCGATTGATAGGCAGAAGCAAGACGCGTGAAAACGGAGGAACTACCGGACACACCGGAGAGGGACGAGCGGGCTTTTTCTTTTGGTTTGGTTTTTCTTCTGAGAAATTCCCTTTTCTTTAACTTTTTCCGATTTCAAAGGAGTTTTGCCAGGAGAAGAGAAGCATCCTCCAGATAACTCTGTGCTTTCATATCTAAGAGGTAAGACGGTCTCCAGTTTAATCGCGCATGTTTGCGTCTGCGTTTGATCCGCAGCGTCAAGGGAATTCTGAAATCGAGAAAAAAACCTACTTATAAACTTTTCTGGAGCTTTCATTCTTTTATTGCACGCATTAAAAACCACCGTGAGATCAGAGCCAGCGGGACTCCTTTAACTCATTTCTTTGAAAGGGGGAAGAGGAGGTTTTTGCGGTTCACAACTCCGGGAAGTTAAAAGTTTCAAACCCGTTTCAATCAAGCCTCAACTCGCATGCTGTTTTAATTTCAACTTGACTTTATTTTAGATGTGTAAGCTATGATATGTGGTGTTGATGTGATGATAAACTGAAGAAAAATGCTTCTGCTGTTTGCGGCTCAGTCCCGACGGACGGTTCCCATGCTCCAGAGGTGACAAACACCCAATAAATTTATCGATATTAGCGGCGCTTCCAACTGCCAGAGCGCGTGCGTTTTCTTTCCACTTACAACTTAAACTACAAAGAGAGACCGTTTATTCCACATTTAGTGTAACATGAATGATCTGGGTCTGTGTGTCACCCCTGGGTGCTTTTACGCACCTGCGAGAGGCTTTTTTGGGGCAGCAAATGGCCAAAAGAAGATGTGTTTTTTAATAAACAAATAGGATATTGGCACTTGATTTAAATGAAATCAAATTAATCTCGGGTGTTTAGCTCGTGTTGGCAGTTGTTTTACTCATCCGGTCCATGTGAGAGCTTCTCAGTCAGCGTTTAATGAGAGACATCCCCGGAGTGGGGGTCTGAATAACTGTATTTAGCAGCCGGGTGAAGCCACACTGCCTCCCTTCTACTTTCTCAGGAGAATGAATCATGAACAACAAGAAAGAGAAAAACCCCGGAAAAAGTCTGAAAATGGGAAGGTCTGCGTCGCATACCGTAACTAAACCGTGATTTGCATATGAAAAACTCTGGCTGAAAGAATTCCGCCAGTGTTTCTGCAGCTTTGCGCGTCCAGAGAGGAGACGGGCTTCGGTGTAGATGCAGTCCCACATCCAGAGTCAGCCCGGAACGACCAGAAATACAGTTATATCCCTGTTAAATTATTCATCATATCCCATGCTCTCGTTACCCCCCCTCCTCCTCCTCTCCCGGGTACGCTCACTTTGCAAAGCCCCCTCATTATGCTCCCCCAGACGGACACAGAGGAGGCCGAGCTGCTTCCACTGCTGCTTTCTGTGCACAACATCGCGGATCCTGATGGACTCATTTCCCACGACGCAGCGTGTGTGCCTCTCCCCATGATGGGCAGTGGGTGGATGACTTTCCCACTGAAGGAGGGGGGCATTTGTTCTTGTAATCTATAATCACCCTCACAGCCACAATGCCAGCACATCAGTCAGCCACCGCCACTGCCCCCACCCTCAACTCCATCTGAATGGTTTTTCAGGCAGAAAGCGGCCCTGCGACCCTCCTCATAGACATTCCAGGATGCAAAGAAAAAAAAGGTCCAAGGGGCGAGGAGGGGAGGAGGGGAGGGGAGGGGATGCTGGAGGAAACCAGGCTCTCCTTTCCACCAGGCTGCTGTGCCAGCCTTCGTGGTTCGGGTGATGTGGATAAAGCTCAGAAACTCAGGCTGTGAGTGATGTTGTGGATGGCGAGGTGACAGCTCCTGAGTGGTGATGGACTTACACGCTGAGTGGAAAAGAGGAATGCGATGGTTTGGACACACACGCCAGATAAAAATCTCCATTCTTGGAGCAAAGCTCTCACCACAGTCTCTACCAGTTCATTAAAGAGCTGTTCAGCTGTCCAAGAGATCCAGACCTGATTTGCTTTGGCCTGCCTGTAGCACAGGTCCAGGTCCTGTGTGGTTCTGTCCTTGGCTCCTGGTTTGCCCCCCCCCCCCCTCTCTCTCTGTAATCCCCACGTTGGCCCTGAAGTGACAGCGGTGATGGAGCTCTGCTGAGGACCCTCCATAAATCTGCCCCCAGACATTTAAGAAAACACACGGAGGCCGGGGGCCCTGCGCGCCGTGCCAGGCGGCTTGTTGGGTGGAATCTGAAATGTCTCTTTATTTGTGTAGAAATTAAACTGTCTTTTATTCCTTCTCGTTCTGTTAATGAGCTCCATGTGGCAGCAGGCAGGAGGCTCATGCATCTTGACAAGGAGTTGGAGGGACGGAGAAGGAGGGAGGTTAAAACAAGAAGGAAGGGAGAAAGGAGAGGTCGGGGCAGGGTTTGGTGGTGGGGGGGGGGGGGGTTATTGTGCACATGCATGAGCACATAGTCCTCATAAAAAAAAAATGAGTTAATTTTTAAAAAAAAAATTGTAAAAAAAAAAAAAAAGAAATAAAAAAAATAAAATAAACTATTCATACTCTCAAATTAAAGATGAAAAATCAGCTGTCAGTGAAATAAGATGAAACTGACAAAAGTTTTAATAAAAATTCTACGACAATCATGACATTGATTTTGAATTGTGGTTCAGAAGAAATATTAATTTTAAACAAACATAAAAAAATAATACAAGTAAACAAGCATGATGGGGCTCGAATTTTGATTCAATCACTGCAATCAGGTGTTTCTGTAACGTCCAATCAGACGTCTGCACCTGCTGACAGGTATGTTGGTCCATGTTCATGGGAAAGATGACCCTCTCATGGTGTCTGAAACAAAAGGTTATTATAGTTAACTAAAACTAACTAAAAAATGAAAACTAAAGGATTGAAAAAAAAAAAAAAAAAAGGGGAAAAAAAAGGGAAAAAGAAAAAAAAATTGAAGAGAAAAAAAAAAAAAAAAATAAAAAAGAAAAGAGAAAAAAAAAAGAAAAAAAAAAGAGAAAGTTATTATAGATTAGGGGGGAAGAAATATAGGGAATATATCATTTCAGTTAACTGAAATTAAAAAAAAGAAAACGACAGTTTTTAACAAATTACGGAATAACTAACTGAAACTGTATCATGTCTTTACAAAACTAACTAAAAACTGATAATGGAAAATAAAAAAAAGTGTAAAACTAAAATTATTGCGAGAAACATCCTTACAAAAAAAGAAGTCCAAAAAAAAAAAAAAAAAAAAAAAAAAAAAAAAAAAAAAAAAAAAAAAAGTTTTAGTCTTTGTAAATTAATATAATACATCAGTCTTTTGGGTTGATTTGAAATCTATTTCTATTTAACCTTTTTACTTTGCTCTACTGGTTTTACTCCAAGTTACTTTCTGATGATTTTGAATGTCACACCAGACAAACACCTAAAATTTACTGAAAAGAAAACCCCCCAAAACTAAAACTAACACTGAAACTAATAAAAACTAAACTAAAAGTAAACATTTTCCAAAAATAGAAACTAATAAAAACTATATCAAAAAAGCAAATCTGCTCAAAAAACTAACTAAAACTAACTGAATTGAAAAACAAAAAGTCAAAACGAAATAAAAACTGAAACTAATTAAAAATCCAAAACTATTATAACCTTGATTTATTAAAAAAAAAAAAAAAAAAAAAAAAAAAAAAAAAAAAAAAAAAAACAAGAAGGAGGGACTAGAAATGAAGATACGTCTGAGACAGTTTTGTTTGTGTGTTTGTTTTTAAAAAATTATTATTTTCAACCACAGTTCAAAATCAACAATCTTTTTACTAAATTTATATTTTTTAAATTTTTATTTGTTATTAGTTTCTTTAGTTTCTTGTTATTTGAATTACTTTAGTGAATTTAGCCTTTTCTTTAATTGGAGGGTGTGAATAATTTTGAGGGCGACTGTACATGTTTGTGTTCATCAGCCCCCCCTTTACAAACAGCTTGTAATCAGTTCTAGGTGGAAACACTCCTCACACACGTGCACTCAGAGATCAGGTGGATGAAAGTTGCTGCATGTAATTGATATTTACTTGAGTTATCCATCTGGATGCACGTACAGCAGAGTGAACATTTCAGCTTGGAATGACCCAAATCAGAGCCGGGTCAAAGCTGTTTAGTGCGGTTAGGGATGGGTCACACTGAAATGTTTCCCATCCATACGATATTAGGGGTTTATGGTACTTTTTCATGGTTTCAGATATTGATACATGTGGTCCCTTTAAAGAGTGCATGGGTATTAGATATAAGTACAACTTGAGAACTGAAGTACTGGCAAGAAATACCTTTATAACAATAGTAAATTATATTGATGAAGAAGTTAAACAAAAATAAGATTAAAAACTTTTTGAAATGGTCAAATAACATAAGTACAAGTTAAGATTACTTTCACATTTATTCAGTGGAAAATGTTCAGATATAAAATGTAGGGATGTTTGATAGTGGCCTTTTTACCGATATCTGATATCCCGATATGTCCAACTCTTAAATTCCGATATCAGCTGATACCAATATATGTAAAGAACTGTGAGGTTGTATCTCTCAAATTCTGAGAAATACAACTATATTCTGCTCAGAGAGCAAAGATCCCCAAATATCCTTAACTCAGCCAGAGGAGTTCATTTTGGACATCTGGCTGCCAGATATCAGATACTAGCAGGTATAGACACCATATGTGACACAGAAGCTAGAATCTGATAGGCTACCACCATCATGTGATACGGAAGCTAGAATCTGATAGGCTACCACCATCATGTGATACGGAAGCTAGAATCTGATAGGCTACCACCATCATGTGATACAGAAGCTAGAATCTGATAGGCTACCACCATCATGTGATACAGAAGCTAGAATCTGATAGGCTACCACCATCATGTGACACAGAAGCTAGAATCTGATAGGCTACCACCATTATGTGATACAGAAGCTAGAATCTGATAGGCTACCACCATCATGTGATATGGAAGCTAGAATCTGATAGGCTACCACCATCATGTGACACAGAAGCTAAAATCTGATAGGCTACCACCATCATGTGACACAGAAGCTAGAATCTGATAGGCTACCACCATCATGTGATACAGAAGCTAGAATCTGATAGGCTACCACCATCATGTGATACAGAAGCTAGAATCTGATAGGCTACCACCATCATGTGATACAGAAGCTAGAATCTGATAGGCTACCACCATCATGTGATACAGAAGCTAAAATCTGATAGGCTACCACCATCATGTGATACAGAAGCTAGAATCTGATAGGCTACCACCATCATGTGATACAGAAGCTAGAAGCTGTAGGCTACTACCATGTGGACAGAAATAAAATCTGATAGGCTACCACCATCATGTGATACAGAAGCTAGAATCTGATAGGCTACTACCATCATGTGATACAGAAGCTAAAATCTGATAGGCTACCACCATCATGTGATACAGAAGCTAGAATCTGATAGGCTACCACCATCATGTGACACAGAAGCTAGAATCTGATAGGCTACCACCATCATGTGATACAGAAGCTAAAATCTGATAGGCTACCACCATCATGTGATACAGAAGCTAGAATCTGATAGGCTACCACCATCATGTGACACAGAAGCTAGAATCTGATAGGCTACCACCATCATGTGATATAGAAGCTAGAATCTGATAGGCTACCACCATCATGTGATACAGAAGCTAGAATCTGATAGGCTACCACCATCATGTGATACAGAAGCTAGAATCTGATAGGCTACCACCATCATGTGACACAGAAGCTAGAATCTGATAGGCTACCACCACCATGTGATACAGAAGCTAAAATCTGATAGGCTACCACCACCATGTGATACAGAAGCTAAGATCCGGCTACTTTCACATTAATTCATTGTTAAACTCTTAGAAGTGAAGACAAATTGCACGTTTCGTATCTGTACAGTGGTATAGTGGTACTCAAAAAAGCATCGACTTAGATATTTTGTCTGGCTGGTACCGAAGTATCGACTCAAGGGTATTGATATGCCCATTTCTAGATGCAGTTCCTCAGAGAAAGGCTTTGGGGTCATAGTGTTTTGTTAAAATCAATGTTTTTATTTTGCAAAGAAAGTGTTTCCACATGCTGTAAAAATGCCGCATTTGTCCTTTAATCCAATTACACAGCTCCCCGGGTTCTACAGCTTTCCAATTAAAACGTAAAACATGTTTCCCCCCAAAAAAATCTCAGAAAATCCCAATAAAAAGGAAACAAAAAGCTGTAAGTAATCAGCTAAAGAGCAACAGGAAAACAGAGCTGGCGTGGTTGCAGGTTACTTCAGCTTGAAATTACACCTCCATCAAATTGCAATCACGCATTCTTTGCTGTTCTAATTAAACATTAAATTTTATCTGTTCCAGATGGAGTTTTCCCCTCGGTGTGTTATTTTGGGATTGGCCTGCATGTAAAAGCTCTCTGACTGTTGACACTGTGATGGTTCGTGCAACTGCCACGACCCAGCACAGCTGCCGAGACATTTAGGTGTCATCTCTTTGCAATATTCAGTGTAGAGTGACAAGAAACCGAGTGCTACAGTAAGTACGGGAGACGTGTCACACATGAGGAGCGCATTGAAGGCGGCCATCAAATGTGCTAATGACAAGGGCGATAAAACCCTGGGTGCATGAGTGCGGTGACATCAGTGCGGTGGCTGAGGGAGGAGGGGGTCTCGCCATGTCTGTGGGCTGTTCCCGGATGTTTGGAATGAAGGACGGCTCAAACAGCTACGGACATACCACCTCAGAGCTGTCTTGAGTATTAATAGACATCTCTTTGTTGTGACTGACACTTTTTTTTGAAGTGGAACGAGACAAGCTGAGGCGATAAGGATCTCCACTCTGTATGAGTCAAACCTCAAAGTGCCACTTAGGCAGCTTTTCTTTGCTCTCTCATGTCTTGTGGTACGAACGGAGGCCCGGCTCAGACAACGGCGGAGACTGAGACACTGACAGAAGCTGTCAGGGTTTTTTTTTCCTTGCTTGTGTGTTTCGTGGCTGTAATGGAGAAATAAAGTCATGCTTGTAGCGTGGAGGTCTGTCCAGGCCTGATTTCACAGGTTGTAAGGAGGCTCTAAACTCGGAAGAAATGTGAGGTGGAAAGAAAAGGGAAGGATGCGTGCGCACAAGTGCGAGAGAGATTATTTGTCTGATTAAAACAAAACCTGTGATCAACAGAAAGAGACATAAAAGGGGGGGTTAGGCAGCGAAAGGGAGAGGGTTCATTAAAAGGACACCATCTCACTTGCAGTAAATGGCAGTAAAGTATCTGGCTAATCTGCCATCATTACGCTGATTAAATCACCAGGGATTTGGCGTTCCCATCAGCTGCAATCAATGAGGCAAAATCAATAGACAGGGGATACGTGAGAGGCTCTGAGGCCCAGTCAGCTGCTCCGGGCCCTGAGCGCTGCGCCAACTGTGGGCTGTACCACCAAACATTTTTATATTAGCATCAATAAAACTCAAACGACATGGATTGGGGATATTTTATGTGTAGAGTTTTATGAAATACTCTGGTGCGGTTCCCTGGGGGCTCAGCAATGTCTTTTCCTTCACACATTCCTGTCTAAATCTAATTCCTCCCTCTTTTTTGTGGCCAGCAGTACACATTTACTCCTTTATGTTTCTTAATTCTCTCACAGATGTTGGTTTGCTGTAATGAGGCTTTGCAACATGTTCAGAGTAAAACTGAAAGTAATACATGGCAACATTCTGCTTTAAGCATGAACCAAAATGCAAATAGCTAAGTCTATGGAAATATTTTTCCATTGAAGGCTAAAATAAGAGGAGTTTAAATGACAGAAGTCGACATTCTGGGCACATTTTAACTCTAAAACATTACTAAAATATCAGCCACAGATTGGTGACGTTCTTTAAAGCTGAAATGATTAAACTGTACTTGCAGAATGATGACCAGAGCTTGTATCAGAGTTTAACCAGTCAGTCAGGCTGGTTTATTATGACTTAGCTTGACAAAAACATCAGATTGAAAAGCATCTTTCTTGAATATCATGTTTAAAGTTAACTGCAAAACTTTTGCTGCTTGATGTTTGTTTGCTACAACCAGCAGCTGAATAACGCAAGTGCAAAAGTTGCATAACTGACACAACCTTCTTGCCTATATGTTAAATATTAGACTAAACTCAGGAGTTATTTTGGCTCAGCCTTCCTTTTAATGTTTAAGAGGTTCGAAATAAAAGAAAATAAGTTCAGTTTAATTTGGAAAGTTAAACATTGCTACAACCCGCATAATCATTGCTTCATTTAAAGGGACCAGAGGCAGGAATTTAAAAAGCAAACATGCATGTCCATGTTTTTTCATACTAATGGGTGATGAAGCTCTAAATACCAAAAATAACGTTTCCACCACGTTTCTCTCCGTTGCCTTGAACAGGCTGTTTGCTGCATAAAGCTGCAATTCGGTGTCTGAATTTCCCCGCTGTCCTGCAGATGTGACGTCATTAATGCTGCATCCACAGTTTTGATGCAGGAAGGAGACGGTCGCGGTAAATTCAAACACTGTAAGTGATAGTTATGGATTCTTCTGCTGTCAACAAACGATCCAGATCAACTGAAAGACACTAAAACGTGGAACTATGAAGAAAAAGCGTATAAACAACATTATAGCTTCAGTTTGTGCTCCGTGACGGCTTGGTGGGGGCTGCAGGTACCTGAAGCGCCGGTCGCGAGTTTCGTTTCTTAATCTTGCCTCAAGTCCCTTTAAATACTAAAAGCGAGTGCCAACATCTTGCTCCGAGGTTAAAAAAAGAGAAAATTTTCCACAGTCATCTTAACCCTTTAGAAAACCAAAGAAAAAATGGGGAGGAAATACCTTCTTTTTTTTAAATTTAAAGTCTTTTTGGCCCTTTAATATAATAATATATATAATATGAGAAAAGAATTAAAGGTTGAATCTGGAACACGGACAGAATAGCGACATCACGTGTGTCTACGTTGTAGTTGCAACGGCAGAAAAACAACTCCAGCTGCTTGGATGCCAGAATCTGCAGATACGCAAGTGTCCATCAGTCTGCAGCATGTCCAACAGTCTGCAGCATGTCCCATCAGTCTGCAGCATGTCCATCAGTCTGCAGCATGTCCATCAGTCTGCAGCATGTCCAACAGTCTGCAGCATGTCCAACAGTCTGCAGCATGTCCCACAGTCTGCAGCATGTCCATCAGTCTGCAGCATGTCCAACAGTCTGCAGCATGTCCAACAGTCTGCAGCATGTCCAACAGTCTGCAGCATGTCCCACAGTCTGCAGCATGTCCCACAGTCTGCAGCATGTCCTACAGTCTGCAGCATGTCCAACAGTCTGCAGCATGTCCTACAGTCTGCAGCATGTCCAACAGTCTGCAGCATGTCTGCAGCATGTCCAACAGTCTGCAGCATGTCTGCAGCATGTCCAACAGTCTGCAGCATGTCTGCAGCATGTCCAACAGTCTGCAGCATGTCCAACAGTCTGCAGCATGTCTGCAGCATGCCCAACAGTCTGCAGCATGTCTGCAGCATGCCCAACAGTCTGCAGCATGTCTGCAGCATGTCCAACAGTCTGCAGCATGTCCAACAATCTGCAGCATGTCTGCAGCATGTCCAACAGTCTGCAGCATGTCCAACAGCTGAGCATGTCCAACAGCCTGCAGCATGTCCAACAGTCTGCAGCATGTCCATCAGTCTGCAGCATGTCCAACAGCTGCAGCATGTCCAACAGCTGCAGCATGTCCAACAGCCTGCAGCATGTCCAACAGCCTGCAGCATGTCCAACAGTCTGCAGAATGTCCATCAGTCTGCAGCATGTCCAACAAGTAACACAGAGGAGTTTATAACTGACAGCTAACGTTAGCCATGTTAGCAAACAAGCTAGCTTACCGATCCAGAAGGAAAGTCGCCATTTCCGTGTTTTACTCCGTGGAAAACGTTTATGTGGGTCCATTTAGTGACGTCTTCACCTAAATTTACTCCAGGTTTTGCTTCTCAGGTCACTCCTCCTCAGAAACAGATAACAACATCTGCAGGTTATGAAGCAGCTGCTTCACTCGTCGTCTCCACGGTTTTCCTGTAGCAGCCTGACTATGACCAACATATTGTTTCCACTCAGAGATCGTATTTGGCAACCTGCAATGGCGGCGTGTATCAGCTTATAGACGTAAATAAAATGCCATTATCAAACCCGTAAAAAATTATTTTATGATTATTTTTAGGCTAAATATAATTTTTCTGGCAAATGTACTTTCATTCTGTACACCCCCAAACGACCTGTGGAGGTATTATTTTTTTTAAAATATAGCTTTTAATAAAAATGTTCCATATTCAACCTTTAACAGAAATAACTTTTGTACACTGTCAAAAAAAATCTGTATAATTTATAGTGGAAAAACTGGCAGCAGTGGTTGTCATTTATTTGCCATAAAATTTGCAGTGAGAATGATTAGGATATCACCGTATCCCATTTTATCATCTATAAACTTTGCAGTACACAACTGTTATTTATTCATGGTATTTTCTTGCAATAATAACAGTTAAAACAGTACAAAAAACTGTGGTTTTTACAAAAAATATTCAGAAGGTTTACAGTGAAAAACTGACGGTTTATCACCCTATAAATGACGGTGGCAATGTATAGATTATTATGGTATGCCGTTTTGGTAAACGTAACTTTAGCAGTACACAACTTTTGTTTATTCATGGTAGTTTTCTGCAAAAATACTGAAAGTTACTGACAGATTGGCAGCTGTAGTTGACACCTTATTACTATAATTTTTGCACCATCTACTGAGCAATAGGCGGCTGGGGCTCAGGTGGTCGAAGGATCGGTGGTTCGAATCCCGATCCCCCAGCCATATGTCGTTGTGTCCTTGGGCAAGACACGTAACCCTCCTCCAGTGGGGGCACCAGTGGTGTATGAATGTGTGTGAATCCTGCGGTGGTGGTGGGAGGGGCCGTAGGTGCGAAGTGGCAGCCACGCTTCCGTCTGTCCCGGGGCAGTTGTGGCTACATACGTAGCTTACCATCACCACGTATGAATGAGGCTACATACGTAGCTTACCATCACCACGTATGAATGAGGCTACATACGTAGCTTACCGTCACCACGTCTGAATGAGGCTACATACGTAGCTTACCGTCACCACGTCTGAATGAGGCTACATACGTAGCTTACCATCACCACGTATGAATGAGGCTACATACGTAGCTTACCGTCACCACGTCTGAATGAGGCTACATACGTAGCTTACCGTCACCACGTCTGAATAAGGCTACATACGTAGCTTACCATCACCACGTATGAATGAGGCTACATACGTAGCTTACCATCACCACGTATGAATGAGGCTACATATGTAGCTTACCATCACCACGTATGAATGTGGCTACATACGTAGCTTACCATCACCACGTATGAATGAGGCTACATACGTAGCTTACCATCACCACGTATGAATGAGGCTACATACGTAGCTTACCATCACCACGTCTGAATGAGGCTACATACGTAGCTTACCATCACCACGTATGAATGAGGCTACATACGTAGCTTACCATCACCACGTCTGAATGAGGCTACATACGTAGCTTACCATCACCATGTATGAATGAGGCTACATACGTAGCTTACCATCACCACGTATGAATGAGGCTACATACGTAGCTTACCATCACCACGTATGAATGAGGCTACATATGTAGCTTAACGTCACCACGTATGAATGTGGCTACATACGTAGCTTACCATCACCACGTATGAATGAGGAGTGAAAGAATAATTGAGCTACTGTGAAGCTTTGAGTGCCTTGAAAAGTGTGATATGAATCTAATCCATTATTATTATATGTGAAATTATTGTAGTTTAGTCTTCTGATGTCAGGTGTCAGATTGTGTACAACAGGGTTTTTAGCAAAAACTTGTACCACAAAGTGATGCAAAAGGTCTCAGAAACTGTATCAGATACGATACATACAGCATCTTAGGCTTTACTAACTTTACTGCATCAAAGCATTTTGCTTAACTTTATAAAATTCTTAGAAAATGTTAATACCGTAGTAAAAATGCTTGAGTTTTTTGTTGAGTTATTTCAGAAGTTAATGACACCACCTTCATGTCTGATGCTAAATACTAGGCCAAATTCAGGCAATAATCAGCTTCATTAGCTTAGTTTGACCTTTTAAAAAGTATGATTTCATGCTGAGAGTTAACAGTAAAAACTGCTACAAGCGGCATAGGTTAGCTTAATTTAACACAACAGAGCAAAGGCTAACACCAGTTAGCCCAGGGCTAATTCCAGTGGTAATAAAAGAGAGAAAATTTACCACCAGCTCTTTACTTTACATAGCAGTGTGCTTATGTTTGGATAATGTTCAGAAAATGTTGTTAAGAGTTAAATAGGAAGTTAGTGACACCATCGTCATGTCTACATGCTAAATATGAGGCTAAATTCAGGTATTAATCAGGTTATAATGACTTTTTTTTTACATAAAAAGATGTTTAATTTCCTGTTCAGAATTATCAGAAAAATAACTATAACCAACCACTGATTAGCAAAGCTTCATTTAACATAAACACCAACAGCAAAGAAGAAAGAGAAATTCCTACAAGCTCATTTTAAAGGGGCACTGCGTAACTTTTGGCCACTAGCGGCACTAAACCTGTGACTTCCCACAGGCCACACAACTGAAAATGAAACCGTTTCTATCCGTGTCAAGTGCTGAAAATTTACCCCAGAAATCATCTATTATCATTTAGATCAGGTTAATGTTTGGGTCAGAAGTTACACGGTGTCCCTTTAACTAGCTTTTCCTGATCCCAGCATTTTCTGGACTTTAGAAGATGTTTAGATTTGCTACCACAAAAAATGTTTAAGTTTCTTGTCAAGAGTTATCTAAGAAGTTGCTGATACCATCCTCATGTTTATATCAGAGATGTCCAATTTTATCGCCCGACATCAGCATTAAAATGTAATATTGGTGTTTTCTGGAAGAACTTCATTTCCCAGCATTCCTTTCAGAGTCATGTGACTACGGTGCAGCTGCTGCTGCTACAGACTGACTTACTTTGAAGCTGCTGATAATATGTCTGCTAGTATCTGATACATGGTAGTATCTGATATATGGTAGTATCTAATACCTGCTAGTATCTGATATATGGTAGAATCTAATACCTGCTAGTACCTGATATATGGTAGTATCTAATACCTGCTAGTATCTGATATATGGTAGTATCTGATATATGGTAGTATCTAATACCTGCTAGTATCTGATATATGGTAGTATCTGATACCTGCTAGTATCTGATATATGGTAGTATCTGATACCTGCTAGTATCTGATATATGGTAGTAAATGATATATGGTAGTATCTGATACCTGCTAGTATCTGATATATGGTAGTATCTGGTACCTGCTAGTATCTGATATATGGTAGTATCTAATACCTGCTAGTATCTGATATATATGGTAGTATCTTATATATGGTAGTATCTGATACCTGCTAGTATCTGATATATGGTAGTATCTGATATATGCTAGTATCTGATATATGGTAGTATCTGGTACCTGCTAGTATCTGATATATGGTAGTATCTGATACCTGCTAGTATCTGATATATGGTAGTATCTGGTACCTGCTAGTATCTGATATATGGTAGTATCTGATACCTGCTAGTATCTGATATATGGTAGTATTTGATACCTGCTAGTATCTGATATATGGTAGTATCTGGTACCTGCTAGTATCTGATATATGGTAGTATCTAATACCTGCTAGTATCTGATATATGGTAGTATCTAATACCTGCTAGTATCTGATATATGGTAGTATCTGATACCTGCTAGTATCTGATATATGGTAGTATCTGATACCTGCTAGTATCTGATATATGGTAGTATCTGATACCTGCTAGTATCTGATATATGGTAGTATCTGATATATGGTAGTATCTGGTACCTGCTAGTATCTGATATATGGTAATATCTCATACCTGCTAGTATCTGATATATGGTAGTATTTGATACCTGCTAGTATCTGATATCTGCTAGTATCTGATATATGGTAGTATCTAATACCTGCTAGTATCTGATATATGGTAGTATCTAATACCTGCTAGTATCTGATATATGGTAGTATTTAATATAGTATCTGATATATGCTAGTATCTAATACCTGCTAGTATCTGATATATGGTAGTATCTAATACCTGCTAGTATCTGATATATGGTAGTATCTAATACCTGCTAGTATCTGATATCTGGTAGTATCTAATACCTGCTAGTATCTGATATATGGTAGTATCTAATACCTGTTAGTATCTAATATATGGTAGTATCTGATACCTGCTAGTATCTGATATATGGTAGTATCTAATACCTGCTAGTATCTGATATCTGGCAGCCAGATGTCCAAAATGAACTCCTCTGGCTGAGTTTAGGATATTGTGGGATCTTTGCTCTCGCAGCAGAATATAGTTGTATGTAGGGCTGTTTGATTGTGAAAAAAAAAAAAAACAAACATTATTATGATTTTTTTGGTCAATATTGAAATAATGATTATTTAAACTATTTTTTCGATACATGATAATTAATTCAGCTTTTCTTTTTCAAAAACACAGTTATTGATCATTTATGCAAAGACGTGGAAGGGAATGTCCTGCACATGTGTGTCTATTTCAGAAATTGTGTAAAAATAGATGACAAATAAATCGCTTCAACTCGATTAAATGAGTTTGGAGATAATTTGACATGAAAATTTAAATCATCAGATTTGTATTAGTTGCACAGCCCTAGTTGTATCTCCGTTAAAAGATGACAGATAAAACCTCACAGTTGTCTGTAGAGATATCATGATGGTGGTAGCCTATCGGTTGATATCAGATATTAACAGGTAGACAATTTCGGTATATCAGTTATCGGTAAAAAAAGCCAATAATGAACATCCCTAGTTTATATTCTAAACATTAGACTAGACCCAGGGGTTAATTAGCTTAATTAGCTTAGCCTGGCTCTTTCAGAATTTCACTCCAAAACTTTTCATTTTTACCAAAAAACTGTATTTTTAAGAAAAATGTTTTTTTTTTTTTCTTAAAGCAGTGCAGCACAAGTTCCATCTTTTTTCCAGAAGATCGCCCCCTCTGGCGACAAATGGACAAACGCTAATGTCGTGCACACGCATGAGCTGCTTGGACTGCATTAGTCTCTAATTTAACCACATTACACTCAGTCTGAGCGCAGGGATAAAGTTGTAAATCTGCACGGTGTTTACGGTTTGATCGTTGAGTAAACTGACGGACTGTATGCTAACGGTAGCAACAGGCTAACGCTGACTTGTAGATCAGATATCTAAATTCAGAGGCTGAAACCACGATTACCTTATAAAATTACCACATCAACTATGTAACAACAAGTGGCCAGAATGTTTCTCCTCTCCGGGAACAGTCATATGGCTGTTATATTGCTATATTTACATGCTAAAAACTTAGCATTTCCGTCATACATCACATTCATGCAGTTAGGAAGAAAGCCAACTGTAGGTCCGTTTTATTCCCAGAGCAGATCGGAGCTCCCTCCAATTAAAAAGAGAAAGAAAAAAGGTGCTCGGTGTTTATTCCAGTCTCACTCCGGCACCGGTCAGACTCCAGTTTGGTCCTCTTCGTCTCACAACACCAAACTTTCCTTCTCCATCTTCCTGGAGTCTGAGTCGGGGTCTGAGAGGCTCCTGTTCCCCATCTTTTAGCAGCTGCAGTGTTGTCTCAGCATGCGCGGACCTGCGGTGGTGTAACGAGACGAACGAGAACGTGCAGCTCGTCTCCCCCACATGCCCCCCCTTGAGGATTCGGACCGAAACTCTGGCATTGAGCAGAAACAGTATCAGAGACACCGCAGTGAAGAAACATCAGCTCATTCTACACATCAGCAGCTGTTGGAGCAGGCGGAGGAGAGAAAAGAATAGTTAACATTTAAACTTCAGCAATTCACCTTTAAAAAAGAATAGCTGTAGAGCTTAAGTACAAACATGTGCATTTGTGAGCTTTATGTATCCGTTAGAGACTCTTTCCCCTTTAGTTTCCATATGCAGTTAAACTACCTGATCTGTCACAAGAGCTTCATGTTTACTGTTCAAAGTATCGGCAGCCATTAATGTCTTTATTCAGCCACAACTGTAAAAATGTGCCGGATATTTACATCCTCGGTGTGACAAGTGATTCCTCCTGCTTTCAGAATGCGGCGGTGTGAAGGCTGGAGCTCGGTGCTGCTGGGGCTGCTGGGGCTGCTGGGGCTGCTGGGGCTGGGGTCTTTGGCTCAGAAGCTGCCCACCAGAGATGAAGGCCTCTTCCAGATGCAGATCAGAGACAAGTCACTGTTCCACGACTCCTCCGTCATCCCGGACGGAGCTGAGATCAGCGGATACCTCTTCAGGGACACACCCAAAAGGTAAGACGAAGCATGCCTCATCCTGGTGGTGTAAAAACCAGCCAGGAGTTTCCAGACTGCAGACTCAGCCAGCTCCACCGTGAGCTGCTGACTGCGTCATGATTAGCACTTAGAAAGATAAATGAGGTACTGCTGGTCTCTGTGTGTAAATACATGGCCGGATCAGATGTTTCTGTGTAATACGACCTTTTCTGCAGAAGCAAAAACTAAATAATAGATGAGACAGTCTGTGACCTCAGAAGGAGAGTGAACAAGGTCGATGGTGAAACAGTATCAGGCCCAGTCTGCTCGCCCTGCGCAGTATTTGGGTTAACGTCCAACGACACCGGTGTTCATATCGTAGCCTATTATTTTCACAGGTACTACTTTGTGGTGGAGGAGGACAACACCCCCCTGTCTGTGACAGTGACACCCTGCGACGCTCCTCTGGAGTGGAAACTCACCCTGCAGGAGCTGCCGGAGGAGTCCAGTGGAGAGGGCTCAGGTATGGAGGGAGAGCTTAATGACACGTTACGTGGAAATTAGAGACGGGATTTATGAAGGGAGCCGGATCTTTAGGAACCGTTCCGACTGGCTCGTTCTTATTTTTCATTTTAAAATTCAGTCAAAGGGGAACTCATTTTTATCAAGTAAATAATCACTGGCAACAACTTACCGAGCAAAATGTGGATCAGGCATTTAAACGTTCACACCACATCAAAATACTTGGTGGTAAATATTATTAATCATCGCAACGCAATCTTTATTTGGCTTGTGTTTTCATTGTAACGGTTTAATAATGTGGCACCATGTCCCCGTGCTTTGACGGTGAGATCACTATTTTGGATTTTCACTCACCAAAAATCTTTGCAGCATGACTACAATTAACTTCCATACAAAACATCTTTACTCCAAGAATTTTCCACATAAAACCATTTCAATAACGCAAATAACTATATAAGAATATATGAATAAAGGCTAATGAAAAATTATAATAAAATGGGACTACTATATAGGATTTGAAAAAATACAGAAACACACAAAAATTATAAATAAAAATAGAATAAACCTGAATTGTATCCGTGCAAATCTTAGTAAACGTTTTGGAGCTCACAGTATTTGTGAGTTTTCTTTCTTTCTGCCCATAGATGCGTTCACACCATTGAAACTGGTTGGACATCACACTAGAATGGCTCTTAAATGAACAGCTCGCAACTGAGATTCGATTCTTATCATTCATTTAAAAGAACTAGGGATGCACAATATCGGAATTTCAGCTGATATCTGCAGATATTCTAAAATTCATGTGGCCGATAACCGACATCGATACCGATATTAAAGCTGGAATATAAATTATGTAATTTTCATTCCTTGTGCAAAATTAGAAAAATACCTCAACTTGTGGTATGTAGAACAAGTCAAACTTAATGAAAAACTAAAAAGATATGTGCGTTATATCCTACAATCACCTGGATTTACTTTTCCTGAGAAGAGGAAAAAAATATCACACAAATGAGCGTAAATAAACTCTGTTCACAGAACATCCTAAAACTAACTGTCTTCAGAAGATTTAAAATCTGTAAAAAAGAAGTTTTTGGAGAAGAAGTTTTTTTTTAGACTTTTAAAACAGCAGCCTGATCAGTTAAATATCGGTTAAAGGAATAGTTCACCCACAGAATGATGGTCCTTCATCTTCTCCTCACCCTCATGCTGAGCAAGACTGTGGAGCACTTTTTATTATCTCAGATGCAGCCGGAGATCGGACAGGTTTTTGTTTTCCCCCAACTTTCATATGATGGAGTTCACCTGCGAATGAACCAAAAAGTAGGCGTGTAACGATATTGTCGATATTGTCGATATCGCGATATCACCGGAGGTAAACTGCCGCGATATCGTCGTGGTCTTGTCACCGTATTAAACAGCGTATCTCTTGAGACAAAACTAATAGTTTTCAGTACGCTCTATGCATAGCGTAACATATCAAACTACATAGACCATGATCCTTTGCTGCCAGTGCGCTCTTTTGAGCCAATGGGAGCACACGTAGCCCCCACGCACAGGAAAAACAAATACAGCATGGATATACGGAGGATGGAAGCAGCTGTAATTCTCCAGGAGAAGCGGGAGCTTCGTTCGTGTTCTGGAGGCCGCAGGGACAAGAACAAAGTTAGTTCTGGTCCGGTTATTCCTCCGTGAGAAGCTTCATCCGTGACGCCGCTGGGATCGCTGTGTTGCCTCGATGAGTTTATATTTAAGCTCCAACCTGGTCCGTGCAGGGCAGGGTTGTGCTCGCGGTGATGTCCGTGTATTTAAACGCCCCGTGTGTTGTACACGTTTTCATATTTTCTCACCACCTCGATCAGCTGTTCAGTAAAACTCTCCGTTTAACCTGCAGCAGCGGGTGGAAGAGCATCCGATCAGCTGATCGCTGACGTCACAACGTCCCCGATCATATGCACGAATAAAGCTCTGGCAGAGCCTGTAGAAGCAGTCACAGTGCATCTGACTGGCCACTGACAGGCGGACTGTTTTTTTATATGTATTGACGACTAAACACTTTTTACTTATGAAATAGGCTGTTTTATATATGCCTGGTTATCTTATTCAATCTAGTACCTGAGCTGTCTTCTCAATAAATATGTTGGATTTTTACGTGAATTTCACGCTTTAGCAAAAGTTTTTCAAGCAGGTCAAAATGTCACAAGCTTGAATATGACGGTAAATATTGTAACAATGACTGGTCAAAGCGTTTTATACCATCACTGTTGTTATCCTGAGCCTCCCCACAAGATTCGTGATAAATATCATATCGTGGGATGTGGATATCGTTACATCCCTACCAAAAAGGTCCATAAAAGTCCACAAAAACTTGTCAATATTCCTCCAAACTGCTCGTCCAATGTAATCCAAGTGTCCTGAGTGGGTAGCATCCAGAATTTACTGGAAACCATCATTTAGTAGATTTTTAGAGACTAAACAGTAGAACATGCAGCTGCTGCAAAGCGCGTCCATGAGAGTTCACGACACTATGGAAGCCGTGGGGTTCAGAGCCTACTCTGCCGATAATACAAGCGTAGAAGAAGAAATTCACTGTTTGAATTGTGAAAAGAGCGACAGAGCTGCAGACAAACACAGACGGGTGGATGTTGATTTAAAACAAAGAAAGAAAGAAAAAGAGAACGCGCGATCTCGTCTGCAGCAGCTTCTGTCAGGGTGCGCTTTGTGGCAAATAGATGTAGTACTGTTTAGGCTCTAAAAAACTACTAAATGATGTTTCCGGTAAATTCTGGACGCTACCCACTCAGGACACTTGGATTACATTGGACGAGCAGTAAGGAGGAATATTGACAAGTTTTTGTGGACTTTTATGGACCTTTTTGGCCCGGACCCGGCGAACTCCATTATATGGAAGTTGGGGGGAAACAAAAACCTGTCCGATCTCCAGCTGCATTTGGGGTATTAAAAAGTGCTCCAGAGTCTTGCTCAGCATGAGGATGAGGAGAAGATGAAGGACCATCATTCTGTGGGTGTACTGTTCCTTTAAATATTGGTGGGGTGGCCGATGCTCAGTTTTAAGGCCGATATAGACTGATTCCAGTAGGGGGACGATTATATCGGGCATCCTTAAAAAGAACCATTCAAAAGAATGGATTGGTTCCTGAAGGTCACATCTGTAGGAAACATGGCCGCCATGCTGGACTTGGTGGGTTTTCATCGAGCCACAGTGGCAGCGTGGAGTCTGACCACTAATAAGGTCTGACGTCTGTAATTTCGTCCTCTTGTCAGCCTGCTAAATCAAAGCCGTTACGTCCCTCTACTTAAGCCGTCTCTGTCTTCTTAAGGTAAATCCTGCTGCTCTCTGTCTGTCTTCCGTCCTCTTTTCCTTCCTTTTTTGTGCCTCTGTTGAAACTTTCTCCATCTGGAGGCGGTCCTTTCAGCACAGGAGATTTTGCCAGATGACTAAAGCTGCGGTTTAGAACATAGATCTGTTATGTGAGCATATATTTGAATGTCAATACACGAGCACCTGTGTGTGTGTGTGTGTGTGTGTGTGTGTGTGTGTGTGTGCTGTTGTCAGATCAAATATTCTCAGATGATTTATTGGTTAGTTGCACCGTTGAGATGAGTTGAGCTTTGCCTCAAGAGAAAAGAATTCCTCCTGAACCGAGAGAATAATGACAAATGTTAGCTGAGCAGCAGCTCGTGAAGGTGCCGCAGCCACAGCTCCTTCATGCATTAGCAGCACGTTTTTATTAGATATCTCAGTGGGAGTACATCTTTGCGCTTTCCCCTTTAGTGCACCACTGAGGTCGACAAACATAATATTATGGTTTCTTTCTCAAGTTGAAGTCAGACTGCGTCTTTCTGTAGAACAGCTTCCTCCTGATCGCTGGGCTGTGATCTTTCAGGATGTTTGGAGTGAAAACATGACGGGGATGTCAGGGGGAATCATCCATTAGGCTTCAAGAGCTTCATCATGATCTCACAGGGTTCCTAGGCGTCCTGGAAAACCTGGAAAATGATTAAACATTTTCCCAGTCATAGAAAACACATGGAAAATGAGTAAAATGTCCTGGAAAAATTTTTTTTTCTCCCTCTGCTTCGTGGCCACTTTGTGTCTGGAGCGACGCCTCTTTGTCTCTGTTTCGTGTCAACTTTGTCGCGTCCTTGTCGCTTCCTTATCGCCACTTCGTTGCTTCATCGTCACTTCATTGACACTTCATTGTAGCTTCCTGGTCGCTTCTTCATCGTCGCCGTTTCATTGTTGCCACTTCGTTGCTTCATTGTCGCTTCATTGTAGCTTCACTGTCGCTTCCTCATCGCCACTTCTTCGCTTCATCGTCGCTTCGTCGTTCATCCCCTCATCATCGTCACGTGGCCACTGTCACTTCATCACTGCCACTTCATTGCCGCTTCATCGTCACCGCTTTTATCGTCACGTTTTAATCGTCACCACTTCATAGCAGCTTCTTTGTCGCTTCATCATCACTTCGTTGCCGCTTCATCGGCGCTTCATCGCCTTTTTGTTGCCTCTTTGTGTCTGATTCGTGTCTTCTTCGTCTCTGCTTTGTGTCAATTTCGTCGCCGCTTCGTTGCTGTACAAAATATAAGCTACAATTGTAGAACACTTCTCCAAAAGCTTGGGTGGAATTTATTACTACACACAGTATGTTGTGATAACTTGACTCGTACTGTAGCAGCTGAAAAAGTCCTGAAAATGTCCTGGAAAAGTCCTGGAAAACAACTTCAAGAAAAGAGTGGCAACTCTGTCTCAGCATTAAACATTTTGAAAATTTTTGTGAAGGACAAAGAAGGAAAATATTTGCAGAGCATGACTGCAGATGTGTGTGAAGCTCGGTAGCATCAGTTTGGAAGTGATGGAGCAATGAGCTCATGCTGCGTGTGTTTGCTTTTGTCTCCAGGAGAGCCCGAACCGCTGGAGCAGCAGAAGCAGCAGGTGACCGTGGATGAGGGCACCGAGCTCTTCACCTACAAGGGCAACGATGTGGAGTCCTACGTGGCGACCAGCACGCCGTCCGGTCTCTACCAGCTGGAGCTGCTATCCACCGAGAAAGACAGCAACTTCAAGGTGTACGCCACAACGACCCCGGAGTCGGACCAGCCCTATCCGGAGCTGCCCTACGACCCCCGCGTGGACGTGACCGGTCTGGGCCGCACCACCGTCACACTGGCCTGGAAACCTACACCAACGGGCTCCCTGATGGGCCAGCCCGTCCAGTACTGCGTCGTCATCAACAAAGAGCACAATTTCAAGAGCATGTGTGCTGCTGAGGCTAAAATCAGCAGTGACGATGCCTTCATGTTGGCCCCCAAGCCCGGCAGAGACTTCAACCCATTTGACTTTGTGCACTTTGGCTTTGTTCCCCCAGACAACGGTTTGGGCAAGGACAGAGGCCTCACCAGCAACAAGATCTCACGGGCGTACACCGCCAAGCCCAAAGTGTCAGACATTCAGAAGGTGTGCATCGGCAACAAAAACATTTTTACAGTGTCGGAGCTGAAACCGGACACTCAGTACTACTTTGACGTGTTTGCTGTGAACTCTGCGACCAACACCAGCACGGCATACGTGGGAACGTTCGCTCGCACTAAAGAGGAAGCTCGCCAGAAGACGCTGGAGTTGAAGGACGGCAAAGTGTCGGATGTTTTCATCAAGAGAAAAGGCAGCAAGTTCCTGCGCTTCGCTCCGGTGTCGTCCCACCAGCGGGTCACTCTGTCCGTCCACTCGTGCCTGGACGCGGTGCAGGTGCAGGTGAGGCGCGACGGCAAGCTGGTGCTGTCCCAGAACGTGGAAGGCGTGCGGCAGTTCCAGCTGCGGGGCAAGCCCAAAGCCAAGTACCTGATCCGCCTGCGAGGGAACCGGAAAGGGGCCTCCACTCTGAAGCTGCTGGCCACCACGCGACCCAGCAGCAAGCAGCCCTTCCCCTCCCTCCCGGAGGACACGCGCATCAAGGCCTTCGACAAGCTGCGGACCTGCTCCTCCGCCACGGTGGCCTGGCTGGGCACGCAGGACCGCAACAAGTACTGCATCTACCGGAAGGAGGTGGCTGACAACTACGGCGAAGAGCAGCGGCGCCGGGAGCAGAACCAGTGCGCCGGGCCGGAGACCCGGAGGAAGTCGGAAAAGGTCCTGTGCAAGTACTTCCACAGCCCGAACCTGCAGAAAGCTGTGACCACAGAGACCATCACGGGTCTGGAGCCGGGCAAGACCTACCTGCTGGACGTTTACGTGGTGGGACACAGCGGCCACGCCGTGAAATACCAGAGCAAACTGGTGAAAACAAGGAAATACTGCTAAATGACTCTGCAAAGAAGAAATCTATTATATATATAAATATATAAATATATGAAATAAGTTTATTTAACACTAAGTGATATTCTACTAAGCAGCGTATTCAGACTGACTACTCACTCAGCCGGTGGGCCTGCGGCAGTGACTGTTGAGCGATATCAACCTGTATATTTATGTTTACATTTCGTGGCGGCCGTTCGTGAGCAGGCCTGTCATCCTGACATCACTTTGCCACCGGGGGGGGGGGCAGGACTTCAAAGATCATATTTCACCTTGTATGTTTCTTTGTTGCTGCATGACATCTGCTTTTGTCCGTCATACTCGTCACATCCTTCAGTTACGAACGGCGTCGGCCGGAGGAGATCCGGCCCGCTTTGTATAGATCTCACTGCATATTCGCTACATGTGTTAGAAGGATTTTAAATTATTTTATACTTCTCGTCTATCGTTTTTTTGATGTTTTTATTGATGACTGTAATAACTGTTCCAAGAAAGTTCCAGTTTTATGAGGAAGTTGTGGTAGTTCAGACATTCCCTGATGTATCTCAGCCAGTGTTTGCTCTAGAGCCCATCTTGTAAATGTGTTCTGTGCTGGAGATCTGTGCTATTATCACTGTATTAGTGTGTGTGTGCGTGTGCCTGTGTGTGAGAGAGTGTGTGTCACATGTACAGAGCTGTCCTGCCAATATTCATGTACATAAAGACTAAATATAGAACAAGTAATCCCTGTGTCGCCCTGGGTGTCATGTTCTTTTGCCAAGCAGTTAACATCATGATGAAGAACAAGTTCTTTGCACGTTGTGTCTCCTTCCTGAGGACACATGCTTGCATAATCACAAGCTGATGCAGAGTACTTCAGGGACTCTCGGATCTGCAGGTGCATCTTTGCACACTTCTTTTCTGCTCTAGATTCATTCATGTTCTGTGTGTAGATGAAAAAAAGCATGTAAAGCTGCAGAAACTTTTTAGCTCACAGAAAACGGGATTATTCATGTTTTCAACAGTAAAGAAGATGTTTGTACCGTCGTCCTCAAAATTATTCATTTCCCCCCCTTAAAGAAAATGTGGAATTCACAATAGTTATTGAAATAACTAGAAACTAAAAAAGTTATCGTAACTTAAAACTGACGAAATCCTAATTTAGTGAAATAAAATATTGATTTTGAATTTTGGTTGAAAAGAATATTTTTGAAAAATAAAAACAAACAAAACTGTCTCAGATACATCAGAGCATCTTTCCCATGAACATGGACCAACATACCTGTCAGCAGGTGCAGACGTCTGATTGGACGTTGCAGAAACACCTGATTGCAGTGATTGTCTCAGTGTTGCTGAACAGGGGCCCCATCATGCTGGTTTACTTGTTTTATTTTTTGTTTGTTTATTTTCTATCATTAATGTTGAACCACAATTCAAAATCAATGTCACGATTGTTATAAAAGTTTTATGTATTATAACTTTTGTCAATTTCAGCTGAATTTCACTGGCAGCTGATTTTCTTATTTTTTTATTGTATTTAACGAGAGGGTATGAATAATTTCAAGGACAACTGGGATCTGGGAATCAGAATGATCAACGATGGTAAGAACAGTAATGGCTCCGATTTAGAGACTGCATTTTATATGTGAGAACGGGTCTGATAAGGTTGACAATGCTTGAAAAAAAAGTTTCATGTAACCTGTCATATACAGTACCAGGCAAACATAGACACACCTACCCATTGATTTTGATTGTGTTTAAACATTTGATTAGCTCTCTGAGTACCATAAAAGTCTCAACTGCAAACATGCTAAAGGCTAACACACATTCACATATTCCTGCTTTAATAGCCAGCTTCAATTTCTCCCAGTAAACATGAATGAGGAAGATCTTTTGGTTGGTTGTTTTTCTGTGTTCAGCCAGGATCAACAGACAAATAAAACACAAGCAAAAAAAGAGAGAGAAATGCTCACAAACTGTTTTACAGTATCTATTTTTCATAGCCAAAACTGTAATCTGAAAAGTCTATCACCAGAAATGACATTAGTCTAAGCATCTGGTAGAAATCACATTTCATTCATATTTTCATAGCTGCGCCAATATGTGAGAATAATTGTACTTTATATCTGTATTTTTATTTTTTTTTATTGCTGTAAACATAGACTACAAAATTTGTGAGCATTTGTCTCTTTGTTTTAGTGTTATGAACAGTTGCCTTGGAATTAGGTACCTAAGCTACGGGATTAAACAATAAAACAAAAAGTTTACTGAATACATGTATTTTTGAGGATTAATATTATTATTGAACAACAACCATGTTCTTAATGAACCCAAAACACTCTTTAATATCAAAACTGAATATTTTGGGAAGTTGGAGTGGGGCTCTTTTAGTTTTAGCTATTTTAGGAGGATATCTGTGTGTGCAGGTGACGTTACTGTGCATAATTATCCCTCTTCTGACCCTTTGGCAAAATGGGTCATAGAGGGACTTGACAGGCTCTGAAAAGTCAAAAATAGTGAGATATCTTGCAGAGGGATGCAGCACTCTTAAAATGTCCAAGCTTCTGAAGCGTGATCATCCAACAATCAAGCGTTTCATTCAAAATAGTCAACAGGGTCGCAAGAAATGTGGAAAAACCAATGCGCAAAATAACTGCCCATGAACTGAGAGAAGTCAAGCGTGCAGCTGCCAAGATGCCACTTGCCAGCAGTTTTGCCATATTTCAGAGCTGCAACATCACTGGAGTGCCCAAAAGCACAAGGTGTGCAATACTCAGAGACATGGCCAAGATAAGAAAGGCTGAAAAACCACCACCACTGAACAAGACACACAAGCTGAAACGTCAAGACTGGGCCAAGAAATATCTCAGACTGGTTTTTCTAAGGTTTTATGGACTGATGAAATGAGAGTGAGTCTTGATGGGCCAGATGGATGGGCCCGTGGCTGGATCGGTAAAGGCCAGAGAGCTCCAGTCCCACTCAGACGCCAGCAAGGTGGAGGTAGGGTACTGGTATGGGCCAGATGGATGGGCCCATGGCTGGATCGGTAAAGGCCAGAGAGCTCCAGTCCCACTCAGACGCCAGCAAGGTGGAGGTGGGGTACTGGTATGGGCCAGATGGATGGGCCCGTGGCTGGATCGGTAAAGGCCAGAGAGCTCCAGTCCCACTCAGACGCCAGCAAGGTGGAGGTGGGGTACTGGTATGGGCTGGTATCAGCAAAGATGAGCTTGTGGGGCCTTTTCGGGTTGAGGATGGAGTCAAGCTCAACTCCCAGTCCTACTGCCAGTTTCTGGAAGACACCTTCTTCAAGCAGTGGTACAGGAAGAAGTCCGCATCCTTCAAGAAAAACATGATTTTCATGCAGGACAATGCTACATCACACGCATCCAAGTACTCCACAGCGTGGCTGCAAGAAAGGGTCTAAAAGAAGAAAAACTAATGACATGGCCTCCTTGTTCACCTGATCTGAACCCCATAGAGAACCTGTGGTCCCTCATCAAATGTGAGATTTACAAGGAGGGAAAACAGTCCACCTCTCTGAACAGTGTCTGGGAGGCTGTGGTTGCTGCTGCATGCAATGTTGATGGTGAACAGATCAAAACACTGACAGGATCCATGGATGGCAGCTTTTCAGTGTCCTTGCAAAGAAAGGTGGCTATATTGCTCACTGATTTGTTTTTGTTTTGTTTTTGAATGTCAGAAATGTATATTTGTGAATGTTGAGCTGTTATATTGGTTTCCCTGGTGAAAATAAATAATTGAATAAGTATATACTGTATTTGTTTATTGTTAAGTTGCCTAATAATGATGCACAGTAATAGTCACTTGCACACACAGATATCCTCCTAAAATAGCCCAAACTAAAAAGCTCCCTCCAACTTCCAAAAATATTCAGCTTTGATATTAATGAGTCTTTTGGGTTCATTAAGAACATGGTTGTTGTTCAATAATAAAATTGATCCTCAAAAATACAACTTGCCTAATAATAGGCTTTATGCAAAGCTCCAGTACTTCCTGAACTTAGTCCTGCACCTTTGTTTCCTGTCTTTCATGATTGGATGAACTGATTAATCCAGGTGTGTCTGATCTCAGCAAACGGTCAGACACACCTGGATTAATTCAGTTCATCCAATCCTGAAAGACAGGAAACAAAGGTGCAGGACAAAGTTCAGGAACACTGAGAGATGTGCATAAAGTCCAATCCCTGTAAACAAACATACATAAAGTCGTCCTCAAAATGATTCATATCCTCCAGTTAAAGAAAAGGCTAAATTCACAACAGTAATTCAAATAACAGGAACCTAAAGAAACAAATAAAACAAAAATTTTAAAATGATTTCTTATAAAATATTGCTTTTGAATTAGGATTGAAAATAATCACTTACAAAAAATACAAATAATCAAACAAAACTGTCTCAGACACATCAGAGCATCTTTCCCACGAACATGGACCAACGTACCTGTCAACAGGTGCAGACGTCTGATTGGACGTTACAGAAACACCTGATTGCAGTGATTGTCTCAAAGTGTTGCTCAAAAGCTTCGAGGCCCCATCATGCTTGTTTACTTGTTTTATTTTGTGTGTGTTTGTTTTTAATATTTCTGTTGAACAACAATCCAAATCAATGTCATGATTTTCATAGAATTTTTACTTATTATTACTTTTGTTAATTTAAAATTATTTCACCGACAGTAGATTTTTTCCTTCTTTAATTGGAGGGTATGAATCATTTGACGACTGTATGCACAGATATTCAACATAACATATAACAATCATAATAATAAAAGCTCTTTGGTATCATTAGTAGGCATGCCATGGCAGGCTAAATTTAGTTTGTTGTAGGCTACCATAGCTGCTTGTGCCATCACCACGTTGTTTTAGCATTAGCATGAAATAGTAAACATGATAAATCTGCATCTGCATGACTGTATCACCACGGAGCACCCTTTATTATGCATGTTGACACTGTGACACTGCTTCCCATTGCGATGACTAGGTTGTACCTCTTCTCTGCGTAGTTCTGCGTGTGTTTGTGTGTGTTTGTATGATTTTGTTTTCCAACAGAGACCTTGGTTGTTTAGGGATCGCGGTACAGATGTACCAGTGAACTGTGTAAGTGGATTCATGTTTTCTCTCCTCTCTCTCTTCCTCTTCCTTACTCCTTTCTCTCTGTTTCACTTTCTATCATTACCTCTGTTAACTTCCATTTCTCCCTTGTCAGGCCCAGCAGTATGAAATGGAATGGTGTAATAGACAAATGTTTAAATAAAGAAATAAAATGAATAAACATGATATCAAGTGGAGCCTTATGTTCATAAAGCTCCGCTTGGTAAAGCAAAACTGTTCAACAGAATAAAGCAATCAGATTTCCATTCTGCTTGCTTCGATGCTGGACAGGACAAGTAGAAAAAAAAAAAAAAAACATGATAAAGAAAGTCTTAAATAATGAAAATTCAACATTTAAAAACCAAGCAGGTTAATTAACTAAGTAAGACAGCTAAGCTACCATTAGCTGTCTACATTATGCAAACAGGGATTATAATTTTGTCCATAAATAAAATTATTTGTCACTAACATGAATCTCTTGAAACTCTGTCAGTTAGCGTAGCTTTGGGAGGCTAACTGTTGAATTAAAAATATATTTTTTGTAAAGTGTGTTTTCCCATGACACTTTCTTTGCTGGAGTTTAACTATAAGAGGCTAAGCTACCCTTACCAAAAAGTAGTATATGCAAGTATACTTTAAGTATACTAATTTTAAACTTTAAATAAGACAGTATACTTTCAGTTTACTATTTAGCCTATGTACTTATCAGAAATATACTTAACAAAGTTTACTTGGCAATTACTAAAAAATATACTAGTTTAACATATTTAGCCTATACTTATATTTAAACTTTTGAACAATATACTTTAATAGTAGTACATTCATAGTACGTTTTCAAACATACTGGTTTCTTTGATACTAAAAGTTGAAATGTTACTGGACCATTTGGTGGAGTCAAATAAACAGCTGAACCTGTTTTTGACAGAAATTTTGTAATATTTATTTTACTCAGCATTAAAGGTTGAGTACGAGTATAATAAGGAAGTTTTCAGTATATTTGAAAATGTATTTTTAAACACTAAAAACTATATTATCAGTAAACTCATAGCAAACCTAAAAGGTTACTTTCTGTGTACTTAGAAGTCTACTTTCTTAAACTAAAACGGCATTGAGAAGTTTACCGCTAGAAAACTAACAGTATACATAGAAGAATACTTTTAGTATACTTAAAAGTGTACTTTGTAAGAGTAAAAGTAAGCTTGAAGTTTTAGTACGAGTACACTCACCGTACACCAGAAGATTACTTTAAGTATACTTAAAAGTATACTTTTAAATACTTAAATTGGGCCAATTTAGTCCCAAGAAGTACACTTGTTAGTATACTGGTAGTACACTGATAGCAGTGTACTTGGTATAAAAGTACACTTGGGGGATATACTTTAGTATACTTGAGTATACTTGATGACATGTACTTAAGGAATACTTCTTTTTGGTAATCTGTCTTAACGGTAGCAGATGGAAGAAGCCGTACCTGTAACCATTAAACAGTGTGCTTTCTATTTAAGCTAAGTTTCTAAAGCTGACGTAGATTAACGGGCACATTCTGTTGCAGGATTAGCAACCTTTGTTCATCTGAGGTTGTTATGTGCAAGCTTCTGCCGTTTTGTTCTGGGTTAGGGTTAGGAGCAGAAATCACACAGCTCTTCCGTGCGCTGCACTGATTACTCCACCACGTATGGTATGACATGGCCCTGCATGTCTCTCTCCACTCCTTGCTCTGCCACATATATATACAAAACTCATACATCAAAGCCCTGCACTCATTACTGTGCAGAAGATAAACACAGTGAGCTCTGCACATGGTTAGCTCTCAGATAGAGGTTCCTCTGTGTGCTCTTGGTTGCATAAGTGTAGGTGAGATCTCCTGTTGGAAAAAAACAAGAAGGCTCTGCTCTTTTTTTCCACCCTAGACCTCTTGAGTTGACCAGAGAGCAGGTCATTTTTTAAAGCTTCACAGCTGATATCCTTCACACGTGTAAGATAACATTTGAGCAGGCCTGGCCAGCTTTTATTAGTGGCAGTTTACAGGGATACCCATGACACTCCCACAGCTCTCTGGAAGCTCCTTCACATTGTTTCAGGGCAACGGCAGGTTAATGGAAGCCAGGTGGAGCCTTGCTGCATTTCCTGCAACCGAGAGCGCTTGATTGACAGCAAGTTGGGGTGGTAAATGGGAGTGAGGTTACCCAGAATCAGAGTCAAGATGGAAACATGGCAATTCTACGGAAACAGCTGCTTTTCTTTGCCACATCAAAAGAAAGTTTTCCATGTACTTGAGAGCGCTGTGTGTGCGGATATGTGGACCGCTGTGTGACCGGCTTTTTTCTTTCAAGTGTGCAACAGCTAATTAGCAAGTCAAAGAAATCCTTCATTTATTGGTTAATTTGTTATTTATCTTTTCTATCAGCACTTCAAATATAAATGGAATGAAATAAGCAATGGAGTGCCACATCAATGAAGACGGTGGCCTGTAGGGTCAGTTTCCAGCATTAGAAAACATTGTGGCCTCTACAGCATTGCTTCAAAACATTAAAGGAATAGTACACTCCCAGAATGATGGTCCCTCATCTTCTCCTCATCCTCATGCTGAGAAAGACTCTGGAGCACTTTTTTAATATCTCAAATGCAGCCGGAGATCAGACAGGTTTTCGTTTTCCCCCAACTTTCATATAATGAAGTTGACTGAACCAAAAATGTCCATAAAAGTCCACAAAAACGTGTCAATATTCCTCCATACTGCTCGTCCAACCCTTCAGGTTAACGATGAAGTGTACAGTGGTCACAGGTTATTAAACAGCCTGCGAAGCAACATTTGTATCCTCACTGGCTGTCCTGCCCTGAACTATAATGTTAGGATTGTGTTTTTATGCTCAAATAGCTGAATCAGCCTCTAAATATATCCTCATTCCACTTCATATCCTCAAGAACAAAAGTTAGACATGTATTTCCACTTCTTATTACCAAGAATCCCACATTTTCAATTAGTTTAAATGTTAAAACGCATGTTTTATGAAAATAATGACTCATAAAATCCTGAATAAAACATTGAGTGTGTCTGAAAGTATTGTGATTTAATAGGAAATGGATGAGGATCAGATTTCAGCACATTTACTCCCTATGAGGTCCGTTCTTTTTTCTCCATCTCTCCTCTCCACTAGATTTGATTGTTTTTAGCTGAACAAAACAAAATCTAACCAGGCAACAATAACTGTAAACAGAGGCGATAAAAGAATCAGAGCGCAACGACATGGTGCTCCGTTCCTCGTGTTTAACGATAGCATGATGCCCCGTCACGGTCTCTGCAGAAACGGAATGAGAAGCTCCTTCAATCAAGTCAAATCACGTTTATTTATACAGGTACAGCCTTTCACAGTACCCTCCCATACACTAAATGCTTTACAGTTGGAGATAATGAAACAAACAACATCATCATAAAATGCAAAAGTTAAAAGTAGTGGAAATTTAAAAAAAAAAAAGAAGAAGCAGCTAATTAAAAGCTATAAAACTTGCAAAATCAGAACAGGCTACTCAGGGAGTGCAGAGTGTACAATACATGAAGACATACAGTAAAATGTGACAAATTTAAGGTGAATTGCACGAGTTAAAATGCTCTTCACTGCGGTTGTCTCTATCTATCTTTGGCCTACATGCTAGATGTTTGCACCACTCCACTTTTTACGAACGTTTTAGGTAAACTATGTAGGAACATCAGCTGTCACAGCTCAGACAGGACAACGTTACAATGCCTCTGCCTCGTGCAACACGGGAGGAGGAGGAGGAGGAGGAGATGAAGATCTGGCCAAAAATGACAAACAGTAACATTATTAGCCATGTTAGGCACTTAGTTCTGTCACGCCTCAATGTGAAGCAATGAGCAGTCTTAAAAGCTTCGAGGCTTATCACTACCAGCATGATAATAATAATAATAATATTATTATTATTATTATTATTAACACATTTTATTTGCAAAGTGCCTTATCAGAGCGCCCAAGGACACTGTACAGAGCAGATAAAACATTAAAAACAGTAAGCTAAAACACTAAACACACCAAAAATAGCAGGTACCATATAAAAACAACATTGTATTGGTGCATATGGACTCGGGCAGAATAAGAGTGTCTGTACAGAAGAGTTTTGAGTCTGGATTTAAAGGTGGGGAAATGTCCGTTGTACGGAGATCAGGAATTCCAGAGTAATACACAGTAATAAGGTCGGTCGTGTTATGTTGAAATATGTGGGACACAATCTTAATTATTTAACAGCATTTGTACATTTTTTATTCGCAAAGTGCGAACATTTGGTCGCAGTCTGGAGTCCTGTAGCCACTCTCTCTTTAGACCGAACTAGGGCTGGGATAAATGATTATTTTTTTAAACAATTAATCTATCGATTATTTTTCCGATGCATCGATTAATTTAACGATTCACTTTTTCAATTCGATTAGATTTGATTATCGATTATTTCCACATAAATTGATAGACAGCAATTAATACATGTTGATTTACATAACTGAATTGAAAAAAAGAGCGTGAGTAAAAAAGGCAGTGGGAGCCTCATGTCATGGAGTTTTCCTGAACCAACAGAATGTAAAATGTATATGAAAACACATCGGCCTAGCTGACTGAAGAAGGAGCAGCTTTTAATTCTTCATTCACATGAAAATAATAATTAAAAAAGCCACCAAAACACTTGTGAGTTATTGAAATAATATAGTAAGGTAAACTTGGAGGCTAAGACAGAAAGTGTACCCCCCCCCCCCCCCCCCCCCTCAAAAATAAATAAAATAAAATAATGAAGATAAGTAAACATTCAGAATGCAACATTTCTTTCTTTTTTTTTTTTAAAACATGATGATAAATAAACATGATATCAAGTGGAGCCTTATGTTCATAAAGCTCCGTTGGTAAAGAAAAACTGTTCAACAGAATAAAGCAATCAGATTTCCATTCTGCTTGCTTCGATGCTGGACAGGACAAGTAAGAAAAAAAAAAAAGAATGCAACATTTCTATTGAACATCTAGCTTCCTGAAAAAGTGCATTTTCATATTCAATCCGTTGATGCCTGATACGGCTTCCAATCACTTGGAAATGAAATAAAAATACTTTATTTATCCCAGAGGTGATTCCAAGATATTAGTGACAGATGAAACACTGACATGAGGTTGAGAATGTAACTTTTATTATATTCTGAGTCAGAGACGAGACAGCTATGACAGCTGCAGTACCAGCCACGGCCAGCAGGTGGAGCTCATGCTTCATGCTGACCGTCTCAAACAGGTCTCGCATGTCTCAAGACATGGCGTCCACCTCATCGACATCGTGTCTCATTGTCTTATGAGACTTTGGTTTCGCCATTCTCAACATCACCATGCCGGCTGTGGCGCAGGTGGTAGAGCCGGTCGGCCAATGATCGAAGGATCTGTGGTTCGAATCCTGATCCCCCATCCAGATGTCGTTGTGTCCTTGGGCAAGAAGCTTAAAGGTAACTTTGACTCGCGCCTTGTGGTTTTTGAATCACTTTGGGGGGGGGGAAAACCGGATGAAATTTAAAAATTGTTTTTTTTTTTAAAATTTTTTATGGAAGTGAAAGAGGAGATGTTTTTGTCATTATTTGTAATGATTTCCATTGAGAAGGAGGACGTGAGGAGGTAGAGGAGAGAGAGCAGCGATAGAGGAAGGGGAAAAAAAAAATAAATAAGTAAAAGAAAGGTTAAAAGGGGGGGGGGGGGGGAGTGTAGAGGGGTGTACAGTTGTGAGATTTTTCGATGTGAAAAAAACTCCGGGGAAAGGGCGCCCTCTTTAAAGAGTCCCCGGGGTTAGGGATTGGTTCCTATTATTTTTTAACAGGGGAAATTACTTAAAATTGTGCCTTCTTAGATGGGGGGGGGGGGGGAGGGGGGCCGCGTGGGTGTTTGTGGAAGGCCAGAGATGAAAATAGGTAAGTAGAGGTGCAAGAATAAAATTTCATTTTTGGGGTTTGGGGGTATAAAATGAATTGTTGGGATGGATGGGGAGGGAATGAGGGGGGAAAAGTTGTTTATGGTCTGTCATCTTTGTTTTTTTTCTAGAAGAAACAGGTGTATATACTAGTGTATATTATTAATAATTTTCAATAAAAAAATATAATAAAACACCCCCTCTCCCCCGGTTTTTCTTCCTTTTTCTGTGGTTCTTCTCTTTTATATGGGAGTAATAGTTATGTATGGAGGTAGAGGTAATTATTGAAGTAAGGAAGAAAATTAAATGGATTAAGGAGAGGTGGCGGCAATTAAGGAGGGGGTGTAAATTTTTAATATCTGAAGTTTTTTATTTAAAGTCTTTGAGATGGTTATGTATGAGGTGTCTAAGTAGGAGGGTGGTTTAGATTTAATAAGGTTGGATCTAGATAAAAAGGGTAAAAAAGGGAGGTATAAAAGAAGGCAAAGTGTTCGGGAAAATTATTTAGGGGGTGAGGTTGGTGATAATGGTGAAAAAAAGATTTTGAAAAATATTAATTATAAAAATAAAAAAATTATATATTATCACTCCTTAAAGTGCGGATGACATGATGACATAACTTCCAGTAACTTTTCTATACAACAACACATAATGACAAAATCAGCAGTTCTGTGCAGTTTGAAGTTAATCAGACGTGTATTTACGTAACTATCCGATGTTTAGGACGCTCGGATAAATGCTAATAGCTTTTCAGTCGCAAACCTAGCCGCCACGATGTTATGTCAGCAACATACAGAGCTGCAGTCCGCCCATTAAGTTACATGTATAATCTGAGCCATGGAAAACATGAAAGATGCTCCAGAACAACTGGACTGGAACTGGACTGTGTGGTGGATCATCAGCCAGTTCAGAAAAGTGTGATGATGATGAGGAATTAGGGGAAATCACATTTTCAAGCTAGAACCGGAGTAGAACTGTAGCAGCTGCCTACAGTCTGTCTCCAGCCTCAGGTCCACTGGTTCAGATAAAAGCCTGCAAGACCACACCGAGGGAACCAGAACTGTGAGGAGCGACCCAGAACAACACAAGCAGAACCAGAACTGTAGGAGCGACTCGGAACAACACAAGCAGAACCAGAACTGGAAGGAGCGACCCGGAACAACACAAAGCAGAACCAGAACTGTAAGGAGCGACCCGGAACAACACAAGCAGAACCAGAACTGTAGGAGCGACCCGGAACAACACAAGCAGAACCAGAACTGGAAGGAGCGACCCGGAACAACACAAAGCAGAACCAGAACTGTAAGGAGCGACCCGGAACAACACAAGCAGAACCAGAACTGTAAGGAGCGACCCGGAACAACACAAAGCAGAACCAGAACTGGAAGGAGCGACCCGGAACAACACAAAGCAGAACCAGAACTGCAAGGAGCGACCCGGAACAACACAAAGCAGAACCAGGACTGGAAGGAGCGACCCGGAACAACACAAAGCAGAACCAGAACTGCAAGGAGCGACCCAGAACAACACAAAGCAGAACCAGAACTGTAAGGAGCGACCCGGAACAACACAAGCAGAACCAGAACTGGAAGGAGCGACCCGGAACAACACAAAGCAGAACCAGAACTGGAAGGAGCAACCCGGAACAACACAAGCAGAACCAGAACTGCAAGGAGCGACCCGGAACAACACAAAGCAGAACCAGAACTGGAAGGAGCGACCCGGAACAACACAAGCAGAACCAGAACTGGAAGGAGCGACCCGGAACAACACAAGCAGAACCAGAACTGGAAGGAGCGACCCAGAACAACACAAAGCAGAACCAGAACTGGAAGGAAATACACCAGTTTGATATAGAGCCAGGCGTGACAGAGACGAGGCTCTTGCTCCATGCATTAGCTCGCGGCTAGTCATTAGCCGCGAGCTAGCCACGGTAAATAATTAGCCTTTAAAAATGAGAAGATAACAACTTCCTTGGATACAGTGGAGTTTTAAATAGTTCCTATTTATAAGGATGAAGATGGAGGGAAGGATGCATGTTTGGAAGCAGTGAGGGGGCGGGAGCCAGGGGGGGGGGGCCGGGGGGGCGCCGAGGGGGGGCGGGGGGGCGCCGAGGGGGTGGGGGTGAGGGAGGGGGAGTGCGTACAGCAGCTGGAGGAGATCTGATGACCGGAGACGTCCTCATATAACCCGAGCAGCAGCTGTCTGTCCGTACAGCAGCTGTATGACCGATGTGATGAAGGAGACGTCCTCATTTAACCGAGCAGCAGCTGTCTGTCCGTACAGCAGCTGTATGTCCGATGCGATGAAGGAGACATCCTCATATAACCGAGCAGCAGCTGTCTGTCCGTACAGCAGCTGTATGACTGATAAGATGAAGGAGACGTCTTCATTTAACCGAGCAGCAGCTGTCTGTCCGTACAGCAGCTGTATGACCGATGTGATGAAGGAGACGTCCTCATTTAACCGAGCAGCAGCTGTCTGTCCGTACAGCAGCTGTATGACCGATGTGATGAAGGAGACGTCCTCATATAACCGAGCAGCAGCTGTCTGTCCGTACAGCAGCTGTATGACCGATGCGATGAAGGAGACGTCCTCATATAACCGAGCAGCAGCTGTCTGTCCGTACAGCAGCTGTATGACCGATGCGATGAAGGAGACGTCCTCATATAACCGAGCAGCAGCTGTCTGTCCGTACAGCAGCTGTATGACCGATGCGATGAAGCAACGATGGTGAAACAGAATATTCCAGAGGACATGATCACAGTTTCATTGTGTTAGAGTCTCAACATGTTGGTGGCTGAAGCTCCAGTAAACAGTCACAGTTGACAGGAGAGACGAGCAGACGCTCCTACTGCTGCTACTGTTTCCCGGTGAGTCTGACTCCGACCTGCTTCTTTATCCTCTTCAAAATAAAATTCTGGATCTGTAGGAAACCTAAATAAACTAACGCTGCACTTACGAGCTTTTAACCATTAAAGGGGAAACTCAGTAACTTTTTTACCTCAATAAATGCTTTTCGGAATCCCCGTGGGGCTAAACAAAGTGTTTACGGAGCGATTCAATGTGCCCCCCCCTCCCGCCGGGGCCTCTGGCCTGCGAGCAGCTCTAAGCAACTTTGCCTGCGCCGACCCGAGCAGAACTTGCGACAACAGAAACCGCTGTACGGTACTCAGGTCCCCTATCTACCGAGCTGCTTCCAGCTCTGATTTTAACCAGACTACCAGCGCTAATTCAAAGAAAACATTTCTTTAGCTTCCACCACCTAAACACGGCTCCTGGCTCTCATAACCAACTCTTTGCTGGACCAGAGTGATTCACGTAGCTGCGCCGCCTGGGCGCCGGGTGAAGCATCACTGCTTCAGGCTCAATAATCACTTGTCACGTCCGCAAAAAGTAGATAAGAGTTCGTATTCTTACCTGCTACTCGCCAACACCAGAGAAAAATATAATCCACGGCATATTTACCAGCAAATCGCGGGTAAAACGTCCCGTTTCAGAAGATACAGGACTTTGCTTTGAGCAGAGGGAGACGAGGTGCTGCTACCAACACAGCAAAGTAGCATCAACAAGCTAGTAAACGCTTAGAAATATATCCAGGGATCAAAATAGAAGAAAGACAGGTAGAGAAGCTGTCTGTGTGCTGTGGGGGTGAAGGGGGGTTGAACTTTACAACAGTGAAAGGACGCCACTAGGGGGAGCCCCGAGCTGAAGTTACTGAGTTCTGCTTTAACTGTCAACACAGTTTGAAGACTGAGTCATTACTGTTTGTCTGTAAAACTGGAAAAGGAACTTAAAAATGACGCCACTTCAATGTTAAATAAGCAGCGAAGACTCTCTGACAACAGATGACAACAGCAATCAGAAAGATTGCTGTTGTCCTTCGTACACCAGATACAGAGCAGTTCTGATGCAACGGGACACCATGATGCCGGTTTGTTGTCGTAGGTCTGGGAGGGAGGGACTTGGACAGGTGTAGTGGTGGTGGGTGGGGGCTACTGGTAGTGAATAGGGTGAACACTGGGATTGGGCCTAAATGTGCCCACTAACACTGATACTCACCAATTTATGTATCATATTCTTTGTTTAAAGACACACAACAGAACTTCTAGCAGTTTTCTCAGTGACACGCCCCGTACCAGCGGCTAAGCTAGCATCCAGCTTCATCACTGTGGTTCCCCCCAGCCAGTAAAAGACAGTCTTATCTTCACTCTTGTTCTGTCCCTTCCTCCCTTTCTTCCGGTAATGTTTCCTTGTGTTTTTTTACCGAATCCAACATGATGAGCATTCAGAACACCCGCTGTGTTCATGTCTGGTTCATATCCGTTTGCTAGTACGTGAAGTGGTGTTGCAACCAAAGCTGTAACGTCACAGCCCCGCCACTTACATCGTGCTGTTCTGAGCCTCAGGAACATGAACATAATGAATGCTGGTGTGGCAGCAAAACGAGTCAAAAACGCATATTTTTAAGGTCTAAGAGTTACGTTGTGGGGTTTTAAGCTTTTTATTTCACCTCTACCTTTGAAGAGAAGATGCTTTGATCTGGTTCCCTTCAGCTTATTAAGGTGAGCGGAAGCAGACCTACAGTCTCTTCTCCTGGCTTTGGAGTGCAGGAATGAACGCTCATCAAGGAAAGCAAACAAGAGCATTCAGCAAATTACTGGATAATTTCCAGTACATGTAAACTGCTGAATAAGAAAAAGAAAAAAGCATTTTCCCAGCTTTTTCAGTTTGTATTTCTGAGTGTCTGGATGCACTTGCTGTGATCTGAAAGACACTTTGGACAGAGAGGCTGAAAAGACAGCAGAGACAGCAAACAGATGGACACACTGGGAGGGCTTTGAGCGAAAACCCTGTGGCTGAGAGAAGCAGGGAAACACTGGTGTTAGCTGCTGAGCACTGAATGAAGGGCTCTCGCTGTCTGTGGGGATGGTCCTGAACCAGAGGGCGGTTGAATCAAACCATTCACACTAACACTGGTGCCGTGTGGCAGAAATCTCCAAAGTAAACAGTGTAAAATGAAAACTTGCACATGTGCACAGACGGAGAGTCCTGCTTGTAAAGAAAGGACACCAAGATTAAAAAAAGGAAAAAGATTCCACTTCAGCAGCTCAGGGAGAGATCATTACTGAGGTTCAAGCCCAAACAGCTCTGTGCAGCTCAGATATATCAAAGGGCCAAGCAAAAAAAAAAAACTGAGGCTTCCTTCCAAACCCATCCTGACCAAGAGCCCAGACCAGGAAGGGTGGAGAGGGACCAGTGGCCCCCGGGCATTGCTCATCTCAGCCAATCTCCATTAGAACAACTCAAGCAGTGAAACAAACATCGTCCAGCTTCTAAATATTCATCTTTAAGGTCACTTTTACTTTAATATCACATGAGAACACAGAACATGCCATGCACATGTGAGCAAAAAACCGTCCTTGTGTGTTTGTGTGTTTGTGTATCACGGCCATCCCTCCCTCTCGCCTGAGCTGCCTGGGGGTGGTCCCCCTGCTCTTATGCGCTCATGAAATCACATCTAAGTGCCTGTAATTTCTCACGCTTCATCAGTACTGTAATTTCAAAAGGCTGCCTCTGAAGACCCGCCTTCTAGCGGCGACCCAGGGTTGTCAAATGAAAACATCGTTTATCCAGTGGCCTCGGAGCTCCAGGAAATGGTTTGCTGGCTATTTCAGCGACAGCCTTGAAAAAATGGAGTTGTGGTGAGGGACTGCGGGGGTTTGTGAAACATGAAACAAAAGGTGGTCTGGCCCTTCAATCTGCAGTATCAGGTTTGGGAGATTTCAGAGAAATGCACACATCCATTTGCAGAATCTTGCATGGAACCATTTGTGTGTTTGCCAAAGTGAGGTTTTCTCCCAGTGAAAATATTTACTCAGAGGGAAAAAAAATCTGAATGTATTTATTTCAATGCAATTCTTTCCTTTGCCATGTCCTAAATGTGGTTTCTGTAGTTTCTGGCCCTCAGAGACTCTGGCAGCACAGTCGCTAAGTGGCTCAGTTCCAGGGCTGGTGTACGTTTAGGGTCAATGTCTACATCCTGTGGGGTGACCTCGTCCACACTTGCACCGTTTCTTTAAAAAAAATCCTTCCCATTTTAAGCCCCTTCTTCTCCTCATTATGCCCATTAAAACTAATCTTTATTAATCAAACGTTCCCTCATCTTTCCTTCTGAAAGCAGTCCTTTCAGGTCCCCGAATAGTTTACATGTAACTACACCTTCATCCCGCTGAATATGTTGTTTTAACAGGCAAATGAGCCCAGTTGCAAACTATCTCTGCCACTTTCCTACTTCTGTCTGATAAATTTAAACTCTTCTCACACTCATGGCTCATCCCTAGATTATATTAGGTCCGGGCTACTTGGTTCGGTCCTACGAGGGCCGCAGTCCTGCAGGTTTTCTGTGTCTCCCTGCTCCAACACACCTGACCCAAGTTAGGGTGCATTCGCACCAGGATAGTCCAGGGACTCGGTCCGATTGGGCCGGGATTTCAGGAAAATTTCACTCCTTTCTTTGCTTCGGTTCGCATTCAAACTGCATTAACTGAAGTGGACCGAACCAGCTGGTATCAAAGGTATATGACACCCCTGGGTGAAATGCCTCCCCCTGCAGTCCCCTGAGTTGGACAAGTGGGTGGAAGCGTTTGCCAACCGCACTGACTTTAGCTTATTTAGACTTTAGCTTAGCTTAGCGTAGTTGCTATAATCTGGTCTTTCCACCTAGCACCACTTGGCGAAAGTAAACTAATTAACTCAAAATTTTTTCCTATTATGTTTCGTGACCCGCACATTCTGATCAAGTACTTTTTATTTATTTAACCTATATTTATAAATCCCATTGAGACACGCAGTCTCTTTTCAAGGGAGAACTGTTTACCTCACATTCATGTCTTTAGATGACAAAGACAAATCCAACGAGCTTTTGTGTGTGGCGCCATCTTACGGTGCCGCCCAAAAGCAGCGTGAATATCTGGATTTACAACGTTAGACAGTCGTCTAGGGTCATGATAACCTACAGGTATGTTATCTGGAGATCTCTAAAGTTTTTTATTTTATTCTGACATTTATTTATTTATTTATTTTTACATCGGAGCATTAAAGGGACATTTTAATCCGAGGTTCCCCTAATTTTTTTTTTTGTTTTCGGACGAGGATCATAAAATTATCAAGGTGGGGGTCGGTGAAAGTGAGATAAGTCACAACAGATTTGTTGTTATGGGGGTGTTGTATTGTTTTCCCTTCCCCAAGTTTTTTTTTTTTTTGCTGGGCTCTAGATAAAAAAATAAATTGGTGTGATACCAACCGAGTGCGGCCGGCCGGATGGGAAGGAACGTAGGAGGGTGGGGGGCTCGCCTATTGCAGCGGGGGGAGGTTACAAAGGCAAAGCCAAAAGTGAGGAGAATCGGAGGGTTGGGTGGGGGGTGTGTGTTTTTTTGTTGTCTCTGGTTCTTCTTAAAGGAAAACAAGAAAAGAGGGGGAAGACGCCCCGGCGGGCCGGCCCGCTGGGTGTGTAAATGAAAGAAAGGAAGGAAAGGATAGAGAAGAGTATAGAAGTTTGATGATAGGAGTGAGAAATGAATAATAAAAAAAAAATAATAAACAAAAAATAAGTTTATGTGAATAAAAAAAAGAAAAACTAAACCAAAATCACTTAATGTAAACTATTATTCATCTCCGTAAACTTGCTTTAATAACAAGCCACACTGGAATAACACGCACATCTCTGATTACTTATCAAAGTTTAAAAACTAAACTCCTCCAAAGGTTGTTTCTTTTTTTTTTTCTCCCATATTTTTTTTTTTTTTTTTTTTTCGGTTTTTTCAACCCAGTTGGCTCCTATGTCCCGCAGATAATAAATAAGGGTGTAGGGCATCGTCTCCCTGTTCTGTTTTTGTTTTTGATTTACTTGTTTTTTTTTTTTGGTTCCAACGTTGCCCTGATCAGAGAAAATAACCTGATATTTCACAATATCTCCCAGATTAGTCATTAACTCTCAGCAACACCACAGCTGTCTCTGTTAGCATTAGCTAGCATGAACCACAGCTGTCTCTGTTAGCATTAGCTAGCATGAACCACAGCTGTCACTGTTAGCATTAGCTAGCATGAACCACAGCTGTCTCTGTTAGCATTAGCTAGCATGAACCACAGCTGTCCCTGTTAGCATTAGCTAGCATGAACCACAGCTGTCTCTGTTAGCATTAGCTAGCATGAACCACAGCTGTCTCTGTTAGCATTAGCTAGCATGAGAACGTTATGCGGTGCCTCATTTTCGGGAGCATAGATACGTGAAATAAAGTGTCAGATTAATGAGTGTTCACCATCATTTACCGTGTTTTTGTTGTTGGGGATTAAATCCAGTGTTTTCTCCACCGTGGCAGCAAGTTATTCCTCCTCTGCTCTGATTGGCCGATATTCCTCCCCGATACGAACACACTGACATCAGTGGACTGAGCAGCACCGTCCACTTTTGTCACAGACGGCAGAAGTCTTCATGAAATAAATGTCCGTGATCTTCTTCTTCACTTATTACCACATTAAAGGGACTTGAGGCAAGATTAAGAAATGAAACTCGCGACTGGCGCTTCAGGTACCCTGCAGCCCCCAACCAAGCCGTCACGGAGCACAAACTGAAGCTATAATGTTGTTTACTCATCTTTTTTTTCCGTAGTTCCACTTTTAGTGTCTTTCAGTTGATCTGGATCGTTTGCTGACGGCAGAAGAATCCATAACTATCACTTACAGTGTTTGAATTTACCGCGACCGTCTTCTTCCTGCATCAAAACTGTGGGGATGTAGCATCATTTGACGTCACGTCCGCAGGGCAGCGCGGGAAATTCAGACACCGAATTGCAGCGTTATGCAGCACACAGCCTGTTCAAGGCAACGGAGGGAAACATGGTGGAAACGTTATTTTTGGTATTTAGCGCTTCATCATCCATTAGTATGAAAAACATGGACATGCATGTTTGTTTTTAAATTCCTGCCTCTGGTCCCTTTAAAGTTTTCCATTGGTGTTCCAACAACGAGGAATGCGACAGTCCTTCCAAAATTTCTATATATTTTATAAAAAAAATTAAGATCTCATCTTTTCTCATTACAAAATTTAAGGAACCGCCCCCTTTCGATGGTGGGTGGCTAGTTGTGGCGTTTGGCCGGATTAGTCTTGTTACACTTGGATCTACCGATGTACTGGACAGAGGAAAAGCAGAGGATCCTGCCATGAAGCGCAGCAGCTGTAAACATTACCATCCTCTTTGGGCCAAAGTTCATTTAAAATGAAGGAAAGAGGAAAATGTAATGTGGTTATTGGAAATTTGAAATTACCTTGGAAATGATGTTTGCAGTGTCCTCCGACACATCAGTCTGATCATCAGCACTCAGTTTAAGAACTTACATTTCTGATGGTACTGAAGTGAATTAGTACCTATGGCACCTATACTGTCATTATCTTAATGTATACACCGGTTTTAGATCAAGACATGGTCCCACTCAGATAATGTCCGTTTCAGGTAAGGCCTCGCGTATTTCAGCAAGACCATGTAAACCACATTACATTTTCCTCCTTCCTTATTTTAAATGAATCTCTTGGCCCAAAGAGGATGGTAATGTTTTACAGCTGCTGCGCTTCATGGCAGGATCCTCTGCTTTTCCTCTGTCCAGTACATCGGTAGATCCAAGTGTAGCTAAAGACTAATCCGGCCAAACGCCACAACTAAAAATAACGTTTCCACCCACGTTTCTCTCCGTTGCCTTCAACAGGCTGTGTGCTGCATAAAGCTGCAATTCGGTGTCTGAATTTCCCGCGCTGCCCTGCAGACGTGACGTCAAATGATGCTACATCCACAGTTCTGATCCAGGAAGAAGACGGTCGCGGTAAATTCAAACACTGTAAGTGATAGTTATGGATTCTTCTGCCGTCAGAATACAATCTAGATCAACTGAAAGACACTAAAACGTGGAACTATGGAAAAAAAGGTGAGTAAATAATATTACAGCTTCAGTTTGTGCTCCGTGATGGATTGGCTCGTGGCTGCAGGTACCGGAAGCGCCAGTCGCAAGTTTCGTTTCTTAATCTTGCCTCAAGTCCCTTTAATGTGGTAAATGGAAGTGAGGGGGGGGGGGGGGGGGGGGGGGGGGGGGGGGAGGGAGGGAGGGGGGGGAGAAAAAGAGAGAGAGAGAGAGAGAGAGAGAGAGAGAGAGAGAGAGAGAGAGAAGGATCACGGACATTTATTTCATCAAGATTTCTGCCGTGTGACAAAACTGGACGGTGCTGCTCCGTCCACTGATGTCAGTGTGTTCGTATCGGGGAGGAATATCAGCCAATTAGAGCAGAGGAGGAATAACTTGCTGCCACGGTGGAGAAAACACTGGATTTAATCCCCAACAACAAAAACACGGTAAATTATGGTGAACACTCATTAATCTGACACTTTATTTCACGAATCTATGCTCCTGAAAATGAGGCACCGCATAACGTTCTCATGCTAGCTAATGCTAACAGAGACAGCTGTGGTTCATGCTAGCTAATGCTAACAGAGACAGATGTGGTTCATGCTAGCTAATGCCTAACAGAGACAGCTGTGGTTCATACTAGCTAATGTTAACAGAGACAGCTGTGGTTCATGCCAGCTAATGCTAACAGAGACAGCTGTGGTTCATGCTAGCTAATGCTAACAGAGACAGCTGTGGTTCATGCTAGCTAATGCTGACAGAGACAGCTGTGGTGTTGCTGAGAGTTAATGACTAATCTGGGAGATATTGCTGGAAATATCAGGTTACCTTTGCCTCTGATCAGGGCAACGTTGGGACCAGAAAATAAAACCAGTTCAGTCAGAAACACAAACGGATCAGGAAGACGGTGTCCTGCAGCCTTTAGTTTCATCTGCAGGACATGTGAAGCTACGTGGTCTGTACAGTCCTGAAACAATACCAAAAGCCAAATATGGGAGAAAATAGAAAAGGAACCACCTTTGGGAGAGTTCAGTTTTTAAACTTTGATAAGTAATCATGAGATGTGCGCGTTATTCCAGTGTGGCTTGTTATTAAAGCAAGCTTACATATATACAATAGTTTACATTAATGCTCCGATGTAAAAATAAATAAATAACAAAATGTCAGAATGAAAATGAATGAAAAATACTTTAAAGATCTCCGGATAACATACCTATAGGTTATCATGACCCTAGACGACTGTCTAACGTTGTAAACCCAGATATTCACGCTGCTTTCCATGTTTGGCGGCACCGTAAGATGGCACCACACACAAAAGCTCGTTGGATTAGTCTTTGTCATCTTAAGACATGAATGTGATGTAAACAGGTCTCCCTTGAAAAGAGACTGCGTGTCTCAATGGGATTTATAAATATAGTTAAATAAATAAAATAAAAGTACTTGATCAGAATGTGTGGGTCACGAAACATAATTGGAAAAATTTTGAGTTAATTCGTTTACTTTTCGCCAAGTGGTGCTAGGTGGAAAGACCAGATTATAGCAACTACGCTAAGCTAAGCTAAAGTCTAAATAAGCTAAAGTCAGTGCGGTTGGCAAACGCTTCCATCCACTTGTCCAACTCAGGGGACTGCGGGGGGAGGCATTTCCCCCAGGGGTGTCATATACCTTTAATACCAGCTGGTTCGGTCCACTTCAGTTAATGCAGTTTGAATGCGAACCGAAGCAAAGAAAGGAGTGAAATTTTCCTGAAATCCCGGCCCAATCGGACCGAGTCCCTGGACTATCCTGGTGCGAATGCACCCTAACTTGGGTCAGGTGTGTTGGAGCAGGGAGACACGGAAAACCTGCAGGACTGCGGCCCTCGTAGGACCGAACCAAGTAGCCCTTTTATAATCTAGGGATGAGTCATGAGTGTGAGAAGAGTTTAAATTTATCAGACAGAAGCAGGAAAGTGGCAGAGATAGTTTGCAGCTGGGCTCATTTGCCTGTTAAAACATCAACATATTCAGCGGGATGAAGGTGTAGTTACATGTAAACTATTCTGGGGCCTGAAAGGACTGCTTTCAGAAGGAAAGATGAGGGAACGTTTGATTAATTAAGATTAGTTTTAATGGGCATGATGAGGAGAAGAAGGGGGCTTAAAATGGGAAGAATTTTTAAAAGAAAGAAACGGTGCAAGTGTGGACGAGGTCACCCCACAGGATGTAGACATTGACCCTAAACGTACACCAGCCCTGGAACTGAGCCACTTAGCGACTGTGCTGCCAGAGTCTCTGAGGGCCAGAAACTACAGAAACCACATTTAGGACATGGCAAAGGAAAGAATTGCATTGAAATAAATACATTCAGATTTTTTTTTCCTCTGAGTAAATATTTTCACTGGGAGAAAACCTCACTTTGGCAAACACACAAATGGTTCCATGCAAGATTCTGCAAATGGATGTGTGCATTTCTCTGAAATCTCCCAAACCTGATACTGCAGATTGAAGGGCCAGACCACCTTTTGTTTCATGTTTCACAAACCCCTGCAGTCCCTCACCACAACTCCATTTTTTCAAGGCTGTCGCTGAAATAGCCAGCAAACCATTTCCTGGAGCTCCGAGGCCACTGGATAAACAATGTTTTCATTTGACAACCCTGGGTCGCCGCTAGAAGGCGGGTCTTCAGAGGCAGCCCTTTGAAATTACAGTACTGATGAAGCGTGAGAAATTACAGGCACTTAGATGTGATTTCATGAGCGCATAAGAGCAGGGGGACCACCCCCAGGCAGCTCAGGCGAGAGGGAGGGATGGCCGTGATACACAAACACACAAGGACGGTTTTTTGCTCACATGTGCATGGCATGTTCTGTGTTCTCATGTGATATAGAAGTAAAAGTGACCTTAAAGATGAATATTTAGAAGCTGGACGATGTTTGTTTCACTGCTTGAGTTGTTCTAATGGAGATTGGCTGAGATGAGCAATGCCCGGGGGCCACTGGTCCCTCTCCACCCTTCCTGGTCTGGGCTCTTGGTCAGGATGGGTTTGGAAGGAAGCCTCAGGTGTTTTTTTTTTTTTTTTTTTTGCTTGGCCCTTTGATATATCTGAGCTGCACAGAGCTGTTTGGGCTTGAACCTCAGTAATGATCTCTCCCTAAGCTGCTGAAGTGGAATCTTTTTCCTTTTTTAAATCTTGGTGTCCTTTCTTTACAAGCAGGACTCTCTGTCTGTGCACATGTGCAAGTTTTCATTTTACACTGTTTACTTTGGAGATTTCTGCCACACGGCACCAGTGTTAGTGTGAATGGTTTGATTCAACTGCCCTCTGGTTCAGGACCATCCCCACAGACAGCGAGAGCCCTTCATTCAGTGCTCAGCAGCTAACTCCAGTGTTTCCTTGCTTCTCTCAGCCACAGGGTTTTCGCTCAAAGCCCTCCCAGTGTGTCCATCTGTTTGCTGTCTCTGCTGTCTTTTTCAGCCTCTCTGTCCAAAGTGTCTTTCAGATTACAGCAAGTGCATCCAGACACTCAGAAATACAAACTGAAAAAGCTGGGAAAATGCTTTTTTCTTTTTCTCATTCAGCAGTTTACATGAACTGGAAATTATTCAGTAATTTGCTGAATGCTCTTGTTTGCTTTCCTTGATGAGCGTTCATTCCTGCACTCCAAAGCCAGGAGAAGAGACTGTGGGTCTGCTTCCGCTCACCTTCATAAGCTGAAGGGAACCAGATCAAAGCATCTTCTCTTCAAAGGTAGAGGTGAAATAAAAAGCTTAAAAACCCACAACGTAACTCTTAGACCTTAAAAATATGCGTTTTTGACTCGTTTTGCTGCCACACCAGCATTCATAATGTTCATGTTCCTGAGGCTCAGAGCAGCACGATGTAAGTGGCGGGGCTGTGACGTTACAGCTTTGGTTGCAACACCACTTCACGTACTAGCAAACGGATATGAACCAGACATGAACACAGCGGGTGTTCTGAATGCTCATCATGTTGGATTCGGTAAAAAAACACAAGGAAACATCGGAAGAAAGGGAGGAAGGGACAGAACAAGAGTGAAGATAAGACTGTCTTTTACTGGCTGGGGGAACCACAGTGATGAAGCTGGATGCTAGCTTAGCCGCTGGTACGGGGCGTGTCACTGAGAAAACTGCTAGAAGTTCTGTTGTGTGTCTTTAAACAAAGAATATGATATATTAATTGGTGAGTATCAGTGTTAGTGGGCACATTTAGGCCCAATCCCAGTGTTCACCCTATTCACTACCAGTAGCCCCCACCCACCACCACTACACCTGTCCAAGTCCCTCCCTCCCAGACCTACGACAACAAACCGACATCATGGCGTCCCGTTGCATCAGAACTGCTCTGTACCTGGTGTACGAAGGACAACAGCAATCTTTCTGATTGCTGTTGTCATCTGTTGTCAGAGAGTCTTCGCTGCTTATTTAACATTGAAGTGGCGTCATTTTTAAGTTCCTTTTCCAGTTTTACAGACAAACAGTAATGACTCAGTCTTCAAACTGTGTTGACAGTTAAAGCAGAACTCAGTAACTTCAGCTCGGGGCTCCCCCTAGTGGCGTCCTTTCACTGTCGTAAAGTTCAACCCCCCTTCACCCCCCACAGCACACAGACGGCTTCTCTACCTGTCTTTCCTCTATTTTGATCCCTGGATATGTTTCTAAGCGTTTACTTGCTTGTTGATGCTACGTTGCTGCGTTGGTAGCAGCACCTTGTCTCCCTCTGCTCAAAGCAAAGACCTGTATCTTCTGAAACGGGATGTTTTACCCGCGATTTGCGGGTAAATATGCAGTGGTTTATATTTTTCTCTGGTTTTGGCGAGTAGCAGGTAAGAATACGAACTCTTATCTACTTTTTGCGGACGTGACAAGTGATTATTGAGCCTGAAGCAGTGATGCTTCACCCGGCGCCCAGGCAGCGCAGCTACGTGAATCACTCTGGTCCAGCAAAGAGTTGGTTATGAGAGCCAGGAGCCGTGTTTAGGTGGTGTGAAGCTAAAGAAATGTTTTCTTTGAATTAGCGCTGGTAGTCTGGTTCAAATCAGAGCTGGAAGCAGCTCGGTAGATAGGGGACCTGAGTACCGTACAGCGGTTTCTGTTGTCGCAAGTTCTGCTCGAGTCGGCGCAGGCAAAGTTGCATAGAGCTGCTCGCAGGCCAGAGGCCCAGGGGGGAGGGGGGGAAACATTGAATCGCTCCGTAAACACTTTGCTTAGCCCCACGGGGATTCCGAAAAGCATTTATTGAGGTAAAAAAGTTACTGAGTTTCCCCTTTAATGGTTAAAAGCTTGTAAGTGCAGCGTTAGTTTATTTAGGTTTCCTACAGATCCAGAATTTTATTTTGAAGAGGATAAAGAAACAGGTCGGAGTCGGACTCTTCGGGAAACAGTAGCAGCAGTAGGAGCGTCTGCTCGTCTCTCCTGCCAACTGTGTCTGTTTACTGGAGCTTCAGCCACCAACGTGGTGAGACTCTAACACATGAAACTGTGATCATGTCCTCTGGATTATTCTGTTTCACCATCGTTGCTTCATCACATCGGTCAGGCAGCTGCTGTATGGACAGACAGCTGCTGCTCGGTTATACGAGGACGTCTCCTTCATCACATCGGTCATACTGCTGCTGTACGGACAGACAGCTGCTGCTCGGTTATATGAGGACGTCTCCTTCATCACATCGGTCATACAGCTGCTGTACGGACAGACAGCTGCTGCTCGGTTATACGAGGACGTCTCCTTCATCACATCGGTCATACAGCTGCTGTATGGACAGACAGCTGCTGTATGGACAGACAGCTGCTGCTCGGTTATATGAGGACATCTCCTTCATCACATCGGTCATACAGCTGCTGTACGGACAGACAGCTGCTGCTCGATTATATGAGGACGTCTCCTTCATCACATTGGTCATACAGCTGCTGTACGGACAGACAGCTGCTGCTCGGTTATATAAGGACGTCTCCATCATCACATCGGTCATACAGCTGCTGTACGGACAGACAGCTGCTGCTCGGTTATATATGAGGACGTCTCCTTCATCACATTGGTCATACTGCTGCTGTACGGACAGACAGCTGCTGCTCGGTTATATGAGGACGTCTACTTCATCACATCGGTCATACAGCTGCTGTATGGACAGACAGCTGCTGTATGGACAGACAGCTGCTGCTCGGTTATATGAGGACGTCTCCATCACATCGGTCATACAGCTGCTGTACGGACAGACAGCTGCTGCTCGGTTATATGAGGACGTCTCCTTCATCACATCGGTCATACTGCTGCTGTACGGACAGACAGCTGCTGCTCGGTTATACGAGGACGTCTCCTTCATCACATCGGTCATACTGCTGCTGTACGGACAGACAGCTGCTGCTCGGTTATATGAGGACGTCTCCATCATCACATCGGTCATACAGCTGCTGTACGGACAGACAGCTGCTGCTCGGTTATATGAGGACGTCTCCGGTCATCAGATCTCCTCCAGCTGCTTCCAAACATGCATCCTTCCCTCCATCTTCATCCTTATAAATAGGAACTATTTAAAACTCCACTGTATCCAAGGAAGTTGTTATCTTCTCATTTTTAAAGGCTAAATATTTACCGTGGCTAGCTTGCGGCTAATGACTAGCCGCGAGCTAATGCAGGGAACAAGAGCCTCGTCTCTGTCACGCCTGGCTCTATATCAAACTGGTGTATTTCCTTCCAGTTCTGGTTCTGCTTTGTGTTGTTCCGGGTCGCTCCTTCCAGTTCTGGTTCTGCTTCGTGTTGTTCCGGGTCGCTCCTTCCAGTTCTGGTTCTGCTTTGTGTTGTTGCGGGTCGCTCCTTCCAGTTCTGGTTCTGCTTTGTGTTGTTCCAGGTCGCTCCTTCCAGTTCTGGTTCTGCTTGTGTTGTTCCGGGTCGCTCCTTCCAGTTCTGGTTCTGCTTTGTGTTGTTCCGGGTCGCTCCTTCCAGTTCTGGTTCTGCTTGTGTTGTTCCGGGTCACTCCTTCCAGTTCTGGCTCTGCTTTGTGTTGTTCCGGGTCGCTCCTTCCAGTTCTGGTTCTGCTTTGTGTTGTTCCGGGTCGCTCCTCACAGTTCTGGTTCTGCTTTGTGTTGTTCCGGGTCGCTCCTTCCAGTTCTGGTTCTGCTTTGTGTTGTTCCGGGTCGCTCCTTCAAGTTCTGGTTCTGCTTTGTGTTGTTCCGGGTCGCTCCTCACAGTTCTGGTTCTGCTTTGTGTTGTTCCGGGTCGCTCCTTCCAGTTCTGGTTCTGCTTTGTGTTGTTCCGGGTCGCTCCTTGCAGTTCTGGTTCTGCTTGTGTTGTTCCGGGTCGCTCCTTGCAGTTCTGGTTCTGCTTTGTGTTGTTCCGGGTCGCTCCTTCCAGTTCTGGTTCTGCTTGTGTTGTTCCGGGTCGCTCCTTCCAGTTCTGGTTCTGCTTTTGTTGTTCCGGGTCGCTCCTACAGTTCTGGTTCTGCTTGTGTTGTTCTGGGTCGCTCCTTACAGTTCTGGTTCCCTCGGTGTGGTCTTGCAGGCTTTTATCTGAACCAGTGGACCTGAGGCTGGAGACAGACTGTAGGCAGCTGCTACAGTTCTACTTCCGGGTTCTAGCTTGTAAAATGTGATTTCCCCAAATTCCTCAGCATTATCACACTTTTCTGAACTGGCAGATGATCCAGCACACAGTCCAGTTCCAGTCTAGTTGTTCTGGAGCATCTTTCATGTTTTCCATGGCTCAGATTATACATGTAACTTAACTGCAGCTCTATATGTTGCTGACATTACATCGTGGCGGCTAGGTTTGCGACTGAAAAGCTATTAGCATTTAGCCGAGCGTCCTAAACATCGGATATTTACGTAAATGCACGTCTGATTAACTTCAAACTGCACAGAACTGCTAATTTTGTCATTATGTGTTGTTGTATAGAAAAGTTACTGGAAGTTATGTCATCATGTCATCCGCACTTTAAGTGTCTTGCCCAAGGACACAACGACATCTGGATGGGGGATCAGGATTCGAACCAAAGATCCTTCGATCATTGGCCGACCGGCTCTACCACCTGCGCCACGGCCGGCATGGTGATGTTGAGAATGGCGAAACCAAAGTCTCATAAGACAATGAGACACGACGTCGATGAGGTGGACGCCATGTCTTGAGACATGCGAGACCTGTTTGAGACGGTCAGCATGAAGCATGAGCTCCACCTGCTGGCCGTGGCTGGTACTGCAGCTGTCGGAGCTGTCTCGTCTCTGACTCAGTATATAATAAAAGTTACATTCTCAACCTCATGTCAGTGTTTCATCTGTCACTAATATCTTGGAATCACCTCTGGGATAAATAAAGTATTTTTATTTCATTTCCAAGTGATTGGAAGCCGTATCAGGCATCAACGGATTGAATATGAAAATGCACTTTTTCAGGAAGCTAGATGTTCAATAGAAATGTTGCATTCTTTTTTTTTTTTCTTACTTGTCCTGTCCAGCATCGAAGCAAGCAGAATGGAAATCTGATTGCTTTATTCTGTTGAACAGTTTTGCTTTACCAAGCGGAGCTTTATGAACATAAGGCTCCACTTGATATCATGTTTATTTATCATCATGTTTTAAAAAAAAAAAAAAAGAAAGAAATGTTGCATTCTGAATGTTTACTTATCTTCATTATTTTATTTTATTATTTTTGAGGGGGGGGGGGGGGGGTAAATTTTCTGTCTTAGCCTCCAAGTTTACCTTACTATATTATTTCAATAACTCACAAGTGTTTTGTGGCTTTTTAATTATTATTTTCATGTGAATGAAGAATTAAAAGCTGCTCCTTCTTCAGTCAGCTCGGTATGATAATTTCTGGATGTATTAATAACATGTTTTTTTAATGAGAAATGTATAAGATATAGTAATACGTAACTGAACGGAAGTACAAG